>VWZP01003644.1:160084-203425 GCA_013396995.1 Dicaeum eximium
CATGGCCATCAGGTAACTCACGTCCGCCAGCACCGCCTCCAGGTCCGCCATCGTGCCGCGCCGCCGGCCCTGCCGCCGGCGCCGCACCGGCCCCGACCCGACCCGACCCGACCCGACCCGACCCACCGGCCCCGGAACCGGAACCGCCCCCGGAAGCGGAACGAGGCCGGAGAGGAGACGGGTGGAGGCGCGGGGAGCGGCCGGGAGGGGCTCGGCAGCCCCGGGACGCGGGCGGCAGCAGCGCCCGGAGCGGCGGGAACGGAGCACGGAACGGGGCGCGACCGCACCGGGGCGCGGGGCTGGGACACTGGGGCTGGGCGGGGACAGCGCCGCTGCCACGCCCGCCCGGTAGGGGCTGTGACACCGGCTGTGGCACTGGCGGTGTGTGTGACACTGGGTGTGACACTGGATGCCTGTGCCACCAGGTGTACGTGCCAGCCTGGCGGTGTGACACCAGAGGTGTGACTCCGTCTCTGTGTGTGTGACACTGTGTAAAAAACAGCACGGGTGTGTGTGACAGTGGCTCTGTGAGTGTCATTCCACATCACACAGTATGTGACCACATGTGCCGTGCGTGACAGCAGGTGCGACCATGCACGTATGACACCGTGTGTAGGCTCCCTGTCCCCGAGGCCAGGAGGGGACAGGCAGGCGGTCGGGGCGCTGAGATTCACTTGGCTCTGGTGCATCAGCGGGGGAAACACGTGGTGGCAATTGGGGACCGGGGCACAGGGAGCGTTACAGTGGCCTCAGCCAGCTGTGGAGGATGATGTCACCTGCCATGTGCCTCACCATGCAAATGTCACAGCCCAGCCATCGCGGGGACTGGGTCGTGACATCCCGGCAGGGTGGGGGACACTAAACGTTACCCTGGTGGCCCAGGAGTCCACTGTGAGAGGGCAGGTTTCCCAAGGGATGTAGAGGGCAAGAGCCCCACAGGCCTCTGGAGGAGCTGTGGCCCTGGCAGGAGGCGGTGAGACACAAGGACAGCTGCCACCACCCACCAGGAGACAGTGGGGACACCGGGACAGCTGCCACCACCAACGGTACTCCAGTTTCCTCTCAGCAGCTGAGAAAGCCCCAGTGCTGGGGGCACAGGAGGTCCCAGCCGTAGCGTTATCCCCTCCACTTCCCTCACAGATAAATGGGTAGAGCTCACACTAATGCATTTTAGCTCATCTTTTTTTTTTCTTTACTCTTTTTTTTACTCCAAAAAAATCAACCCCTGAGAAACAAAGTATTTCCCTTGGGAGGCTGGGGTTTTCCCTCCCCGCACAACAGCTCGCCCAGCCTGGTGGTATTATGTTATGAGCAGAAGCCTCTCTAAAAATCCAGGATGGGAGAAAGCTCAGGAGGTGCCCTCCCTCTGCCCCAGCCAAGATCACCCAACCCCAGCTGAGAGAGTGCAAGACTTGGTTTGCTTTTACCCTTAATGCTTACATTTAATTTTAAAGCACAAACATCAGAGATGGACTCTAAATCGCCAACAAAAAAATAGATATTTACAATATTTCTCCAGGGAAGGGAGGGAAGGAGGAAGGGAGGGAAGGGGGTATCGAAACTAAAACAAAACCACAACCAAACCCTTAAACAAGTGACTTTGCTTGCAGGAGTTGACTTCAGGGAGCAGGCTGGGTTGGTTTTAAATCACTAAGTGATTTTTAATAGATATAATTCTCTTTTTTTCTTCCTCGTGGATTTGCACCACACTGGGGTGGTGAGGAGGGTCACACACTGGAGTCTCTGCGGCTGGAGGAGGGGGGACACAGCAGGAAGAAGGGTTGTCCCCATGGCAGGACCACCTCACCCCTCTCAACCTCAGCTCTGGAAATCTTTCATGTTGCAAAACTCAGAAGGAATCCAAGGGAAAAAGAAGTTTTAATTCTTCTGACGTCTTTCCTGGGAGCCACTGCCGAGACAGGCCGAGGCCGAAGCTTCCTCCTCTCGCCTGGGGTTTCCTGCTCCAAGCCCTCTGGCTCTGCTTTGGCCACACTGCCCCTTGTCCCAGGCACTACGGGATTGTTCCCTCGTGTCCCCCTGCTGGGGACTGTCCCCGCAGGCCACCTCTCCTCCTTTATTGCTTCTGAAGCAGCAGGGGGGGTGCGGGCTGCCCCCCGGGGACCCCTGTGGGGCTGGGTACCATGGTGGTACAGAGGGGACACCCCAGATTGTGCTATCGATATGCTGCCAGGGAGAGAGCAGGGTGCTGACACCGGGGAGACAGAGAGGGGGAGCGTCCAGGCACAGGCAGGACAGAGAGGGAAATAAAATAGTGACTCAGAACAACCTTTTTTCCTTTTTTTTTCTTGTCTTTTTTTTTTGTTTTTGTTTTTTGTCTTTTTTTTTGTTGTTGTTGTTGGTTTTTTTTAAAGTGCAAAAAGCTCTCTGCTGCCCTAGAGAGAGAGGTTCTTTGGACCAACCATTCATTGCAAAGGAAAATCGGCAGCGAAAAGGGGGTGGGGGAGAAGGAGAGGACGATGCCAGTTCAGTCCCAGGCCGCGGAGCAGCCCTTGCCCCTCCGGCCCCAGAGTGCTTGTGGTGCTGGGAGCTGGGGAGGAAGAGGAGGCAGCTCCTGTCCCCACCCCGTGCTCACTCACCCCTGGCTGATGCTTCCCGAGTCCTCCCTGAGCTCTGGTGTACCTGTGGGTTCTCCCCTGCTCCATCCCCTCGGACAGACAAGTTATCCCCCAGCCCCTGCTCCTGGGACACCCTGGCCACAGGGCTCCTGCCCTGGGTGCCCAAAGAACCACTCAGATATGTGGGAGGAGGAGGGGGATGGATAGTACTCCCTGCAGCCAGACGAGGGGAAGGGAAAGGGAAAGGGGGGGAGAGCACAGGGAAGCACCAAGCTGGCGGTGGCACAGAGGGGGATGGGATGTTCTGGCTCTGCTTCCGCTTTCTTGGAGAGACCTCCACCCTCTCGAGGTCTAGCTTTGTGCTACCAAGGGAAGTGACAAGTGTTTCACGGCAAGGAGACGAAGGGGAGGAGGGGAAAAGCTGGGGGGAGAGGGTGCCCCATTTCTCTGCACAGAGGCCTCTGTTACAGCCCCCACCTCAGGAGCGGCCAGCCTCTGGGCTGAGGCTCCCTGCCATGTGCCTGTTTCCTCCTCTGGTACTGGCCAGCCTGGCGGGACATCTTCCTCGGCACAAGTCCCGGGGAAGGAGGAGGAGGAAGGACAGTGAAGCAAGGCCAGCGATGGCCCTGCCTGCCAAGTCAGGTGGGAGGCAGCAGCAGGACGCGTAGGGCAAGGGTGGGAGGTGGAGGAGCGGCTCTCAGAGGGGTGGGATGGGCTCTTTTCCTTCTCCTCAGTCTGCCCCGGGGAGGGTCTCTAGCTGATTTTTTGGATCAACTTCTCATCGGACAGGCAGTAGAGGCTGTTGATGGACAGGTCCGAGATGAAGTGCTCACAGGCTTTGCGGGTGATCTGTTTGCAACCCCGCAGGTCGATGAGGGTGATGTTGGAGATGCGGCGCAGGTACAGCAAGGCCTGGTCTGTCAGTTTATTGCAGCCTGCGGGCAGAGCACAGGGAGCATGAGGGGGACACCTCCAGGAGCCAGCACTGGGAAGAGGAATGGGAAATCCAGGAGGCACCTGGAGCAGGGCACACACCTGCCATGTTGAGCTCAGTGAGGGAGTTGCGTGTGGAGGAGCCCACGGCGGTGAGGAGGTTGGCCGACTGGTCCGTGAGGTGGTTGCAGTGGCTGAGGTCGAGGCGGGAGAGCAGGGGCATATGGCGGATGATCAGGCGCAGTGTGGCATCCGTGATGTCCAGCCCGGCGAGCCGGAAGTCGATCATGTTGCGGAGTTTGCTGCGATTGTCCTGACCTGCACAGGCAGAGGGAGAAACAGAGTGGACAGACTGCCCTGGGGACCTCGTCTTGTCCAGCCCAGCCAGCCCCAGGGCAGCAGCAGCTTACTGGGTTTGTCTGTTGGAGGCGTGAGTAAGTCCCGGATCTGAGGGTCCTTGATTCCTACTGCCCACCGAAGATCGAGGGTCCTGAGAAGGGGGCAGCTGGAGGTACTGAGAGCACAGACTGCAGACCAGGAACAGCCCGCTAGGATGAGGTCTTTCAGGCCTGGCAGAAGGGAGGCAGGTAACAAGTTAGACGGGTTTGGTTGGCCCCCAGGCATAACAGATCTCTACCATCTTTTTCCAGGCACATAAGGAAGCAGGTCCCCTCCCCGCCTGGGGTGGGACACTCACTGGGTGATGGCACCCAGGCACCTAGGAGCTCCCAGGCTTGCAGGATTTCTCTCCCCATGACCCAGTCCCCAGGAAGCCTCGGAGCAGGCTGGTGGCAGAGGAAGGGACTCCCCCCCAGCCTACACTCACCTGGCAGCCTGTTGACGAGCCATGTAAGCTGTTTTTTTGAGATATTGGTCCAGCTGAGGTCAAGACTGACTGGCTGCCTTTTGATGATGCCACTCAATGCTTGGGGGGTGATGGACTTGCACCTGCTCAAGTCTATCTTTGTCCATAATCTCTTGTCACAGCACCTAGGGACAAGGAAAAGGCTCAAAGTTGAGTCCCAAGAGTCCCATGGGATAACAGACAGCAAGCAGGTTGCCTGGCTTCCAGAAGAAGGCTGTTCCTCCTGGTTTCCACAGGTTTCCCCAAACGTGGGAGGTTGCCGAAGGCATTGGGCCACCCAGTGCAGCCCCAGCAGGGTTTTGCTGCCACAAAATAAAACTCCAAGTTGCAGCTGCAGGCTTGCTTACCTGCCCTGGGTGTTTCTCCTGATTTTAAGCATCCTCACTTCCAGCAGGCAAAACACTGTGTGTCCCACCCTAAAGCCCCAGCAGAGCTTGCTCCTTTGCCAGGAGCAAACTCTTCCTCTCTCATGGGAGTTTGTGGAGAGCCAGGACCCGATGGCAGCTTAGCTGAGACCCTGAAGGTACAGGCAAGGCGACACTCCTCCACCACACCACTGCCACCAGCTGCTAATCAAAGCAGGCAATCCCTGCTGCTCAGCTATTAGAAACCTCCCAGTTTCCATTCCAGTCTGTTCCCAAGCCCTTTATGCACAGCTGTCCCAGTGCCAGCATTGTCTTCGGGCCTGCTGTCCCCTGAAGCGTTTCCAGCCAGCAAAGCCATCCTGCCTCAGCCTGCCTTCCCTGCCTGCTGGGAGGCGAGGGAGCAAGGGAGGCTAGGAAGGGCAACCACCATCAGGGTGATGGGCAAGGGAAGGGCACTAGCACCTCGCAAGGACATGGCAGGGGACAGCTAAAGGGACAGGAGGACGGCAGAAGGGAATAAGAGAGATGGGTACACACATGGCAGAGGCACCAGGGCTGGCTACAACGACGCTGCCTGGTTCTGGGAGGTGCTGGGAAGGCACTGAAGCAAGATCTTTCGCCCTGTTCCCTCTGGATGGCTGCCACAGATGTACCCCCAGCCCCAGGACACGTCCCCACACTCACCACTTGTACCAGGTCTTGCACACCCGCATGCACTCGCAGAGCTCCCTGCGGGTGAGGTAGCGGAACACAGACATCCAGACCTCACGCTGGACGCAGCTCTCCTCACCCTCCTGCGCCCGGCCACCGCGCCCATTCAGCCGGGCCACCCTGCCCTCCTCTGTGTTCTCATCCTCCTCCTCCTCTTCCTCCTCCTCTTCCTCAGTGGCTGCCTCCTCATCGCCCCCACTCCGCAGGGGCATCCTGGTGGGCGTGTGGCGCACGACCACACGCGGCGAGTGCTGCAGGTTGGCCGAGGAGGCCGTAATAGCTTGGAGCTTGGGGACAATTGAAGTGCCGTGGACATCTTTGGTGGGGCGCTGAAGCGTCACAGTGAGGTAGGAGCCGTGCAGCTTGGCCTTCTCCACCTCTGACAGCTCCTTCTTGCCGCTGGGGTTGTTCTCCTTCTCCCGCACCATGGTTCTCTCCGTGGCCTGGAGCCGCAGCAGCTGCCGGCGCTTGAAGCGCTCATCCCGGCTGGCGCTGTGGTGGTCACTGGGCCCGGCTCCGGGGGACGAGCGTGTCACCACCCCGCGAGGGGATGCGGGGTCATGGATCAGCTGCAGCATCGAGGTGGGTGAGTTGGGTGGGGGGGTCAGGGGCTCCTCGCAGCTCCGCAGGGGCCGCAGCACCTTGGCTTGCGCTGTGTCGTCATCACTCTCCTCCACCTTCCGCTTCTGCAGGGAACGGGGGTGGCTGGTTAGAGGGAATGAAGCCTGAGGAAGGCTTTTCCCTTCTCTTCTTCCCCAGGGAAACACCACGGTGCTGGAAGGACTTGCATGAGCAGTGCCCAGTGAAATCATGGAATGGTTTGGGTTAGATAGGGACACCTTCTACTAGATCAGGTTGCTCCAAGCCCAATCCAACCTCGGCTTGAACACTTAGAAGGATGGGGCATCCACAGCTTCTTTGGTCAATCTCTGTCAGGGTCTCACCACCCTCACACTAAGTAATTTCTTCCTCACAGCTCACCTAAGTACCATGAGGACCAGAGTCCACCCACACCAGCAACAACTATTTTCCTAACCCCTTCTCAAAAGGGGCATCCCTCGAGGTTGGGGGGGGCTTCCACTCTGTGCCCAACAGTCCAGTGTCTCTTACAGTGGAATATCTCAGGATCGCATTGCAGTAAGATGTGCCCAGGCCCCCAGGTGTTGCACCCCCATGACTCTCATTCTCACTGGTCACTTCGCCCCCAGCCCATGCTGATTGAACACATCCCTGGCAGGAAGCAGTGGGAGGAATGGAGGACATAGATCCTGCCTTGCTACAGCACAGCTCCTTACCTGGCCCTTCTCTGCATCGTCACCCTGGTAGCACTTGGGGCACTCCCAGCAGTTGGGGAGCTCATCATTGAGCAGCCCTTCCCCATCCATCTGCAATGAGAGGAGGGGGTTAGCAGCAGTCCAGCCCCACAGCAGAGCCCCCCTTTGCCCAGCATGTGCTCTGCTCACCTGCAGACAGCCAGGGTGAACGATCTCATTGCAGATACAGCACTCCATAAGCTTCTTCTCAAAGTCCTGTGCGTCCTCGTTCTGATCCACTTCCCCGCAAAGAGCACATGTGACCGAGTGAGGCAGCCTGGGCTACAAAGGAAAGTAGGGCTGACACCAGGACCTGGTGGGACAGCCTTCCTTCTTTCCTTCCCTACCACCTGAACCATGGAGAAGCAACCAGCTATCCCTCAGGAATCCAACTTGGACTCACCGCCAAGCACTGCCGGAGGACACAGGACTGCTTCATGCGGCCGGGCCCACCGAACTTCTTCATGTCCCTGCAGTAGTGGCACATGCCACACTCGCCCTGCATGCAGGCCTTGCATTTCCGGCACCGCACCCGCCTTCGCCGGGCGCCTGACACGATGGGAGACACTGTGGACCTGATGGGAGTTGGGCGCGGTGCTGGCTTCATGGTGTGAGGCTTAGTGATGGGGATGGTGGGCAGGCGCACCCGCAGCCGGGCCTGGAGCTTTAGCTGGCAACATGGAGAGAGGGAATTGGGTGAGGAGAGGGAAGTGCTGCATTCCACTGGGATCTGAAACGCGCTGATCCCTGGATCCAGCACGACGACTTCAGATAACGTGCTAGAGAACAGCTCTGCTCCCTCAGCACTCCGCAGCTGAAGGCGTCTAGATCAGCGCTGACCTGGCACTTCTCCTGGAGCACACTCCCTAGTCCCTCACACCACCCCACACCAAGAGTTCCCCTTCCTCTCACCCCCTGTTAGGGCTCAAATGGGTATAGGAAGGGCTGCTGAGTCCCAAAAGCATCCCACAGCATTCATGCTTTCCTACCAAGGCAAGAAATGAAAAGGTCCACCCAGGCTGTCCTCTCTGTGTCACTCTGCCAACTGCACAAGGGGACAGCTCTGGTCGCTCTTTCCTGAGCTTGAGGCACACTGGGAACACCTACACCTTCCTTGTTTACAGTTCAGGTAGGACAGCACAGCTCTCCAGCTGTCACCCTTGATCCCATCAGCCCTCACAGGAAATCTGCTGGCTGTAGCATCCTTCTGGGATTGGCCGTGCTGGGTTGTGCACCACAGCTGATGGACTTGGGGAAGGGTAAAAAAGCTTGCACACATCTCCAGGCCACTTCTCCCAGAAAAGCTGCTCAAGATACTTGTGCTGCACAAGGATCATGCTGGATCCCCTGGGCAGGGCAGGCAAGCAGAGACAGGCACCTCCAAAGGGCAATCTGAGAGGTTCATTTGTCTCCAGACTCCCAAACACGGTGTTACCCACCCTTCCCAGCATGATGGGATCCTGCTCTTCCCATAGACTGCCTGTGAGCCCATCTTCTGGCAGGAAGGAACAAGTGGCCTCTGGGAGCCATCCTGGCAGGCCACAGGAAGGCAGCCTGCGGAGGGAAGTCTGGCTGCTCCGTGCCTCCCTCTGCCCAGCAAGCTCAGCCCGGGCTGCAGCCCAGCTGTGAGCCCTGAGCTATGAACACAGCTGGACAGGGAAAGGCAGGGATGCATGGAAAGGTCCCATTGCTGAAGAGCTGGCTGCTATCCACAGGAAGAGACTCCCAGGAGAGAGCTGCCTTGCTTGGGGTTGTAAGACACAATCCTACAACAGGGACAGGGACACAAAAGACACGTTCGCCTCACATTGAGGGGCTGGACTGCTCTTGACCATCAACCCCACACCTCACTCACCTCTGCCACAGTAAGACCTTCCCTGACACAACATTCCTCAGGCCATCCAGGTCTCTCTATCAATCCAGAGAGCTCCTGGAAGAGCAGGATCGCCCCTTCCTCCCACAACAAGGCTCTCTGTTCTCCAAGCACAACCAAAGGGCTGGAGACCACAGAGCAGCTAAGGAGCATCTGGTTACCACCCATCAGCTGAACTGGGATAATCAGCACAGTGGGAGATCTCCTGGTTTGCCCGCAGTGCTGTGGAGGTGGCTGCACCCCACATCCCACTTTGGCACTGCTCCCAGGGCAGGTATGGAAGCAGTGCCACCACACCCCAGGCCTGGGAAACAACTCAACATGTGACGCCCGGCTGGGTCCCCTCCTCGCAGCTCCTACCTTATCTCTCTTGGGCCACTGGACAATGGGGACGCCTGTAAGTGCCAGTTTGGGGTCGCTGTTTGCGTATTCTTCCAACAGCAGCTAATGGAGAGAGGGGGGGGAACACAGCAGAGAGACAAAAAGCACAGGTGTGAGCAGAGGGAAACACAGCTCCTGCCAGCAAAGCAGGCTTCGACCAGATGCCAAGGCCAGCATGCTTCAAAGGTGGCTGAGAAGGAGCCCTCCTCTCCCCACGCCTCCCAGCAACCATTCCTCCTCCCCACATGAGACAGACAAGCTCTGTTGAGTCGATCTGCACCAGCACTTTCATCAACTGCATTTCAGCCCTGAGGCCCCGCACTGGGGCGGTGGTAGAAGTGGAGAGTGCCAAGATTTGGCAATCTGGGGGGATTTTGGGGGGAGGATTCATCAGCATTGCCCCCCCAGCTGCTCCCCAAGCACGGGGCAGCCTGGAGGGTGCGGCAGCAGCAGCAGGATGTGATGCCCTAGCACCCCCTCCATGGCCTGGCACAAGCTGCCACTAGCTGAGAGCTGCCCACCTACACTGCGTCGGGGTTTGGCTTTGACTTGGAGGGAGAGATCCCTCAGCACCAACAGGACTGGCACAGACTAACCCACTGCCCTCCAGCGCAGCAGCCCCTTGCTCCCAGTGCATGGGGCTCCCACACTCAGCCTGGTCTTTTCAGCACCCTCCAGTGCAGCCCCCTCCCAACATCCACCCCCCCCCACCAAAGCTGCCGGTTACAAAGGTGCTTTATTTACTTGACGTTGCCATGGTTACGCAGGCAGGAGCCTCCTGCCAGCATCCCGGTGGGCGGTGCTTCCTGCTGCCAGGCAGGGCCAGGGCAGGGCGTGCCCAGCATGCCCCTCGCCCAGCTTTCCAGGTGTCTGGGGAGGCAGGAAGCTGCAGTCTCCCCTCGGCTCCCCAGCAGTGCAGTGTGCCGCCTTCAGACCTGCCACCTCCCCACGAGCACACGCCGAGGGAAAGGTCAGGGCTCAGAGCTCCCACACGGGCATCCGTGGGACCGCAGCGTCCACCTGCCTGCGGCACCGGGTATGGGGCAAGGGCGGCTCAGGCACGCTCCCTGCCAGGGAGCCGAGGGACTGCGGGGGCTCCCGGGTCCTGCAGCTGCATCTGGCTCAGAGCCGGGGTGGGTGACAGCCCGCTGGTCCCCTGTGCCCCGTGGCGCTGTGGCCGGGGGGACGTGGTGGAGGAGACCCTGCACACATGCAGCTGGAGTGCCTCGGTAGCAGTGCCGGTGAGGGGAGAGGTGAGCCCAAGCACCGGCCAGGGACCCCTCCAGGGAAGCAGGGGTTGCCCCGAGGTTCCCTCCCACCCCGTCCGGGACCGGAGTGTCCCCACATCCCCGCATCCCCTCCCCGCGCCACAAGCATTGCCAGCTGCCTGACCTTGCGCCTCTGGAGCTGCCGAGACTCTGGGGTGAAGTTTGCCGAGCCCTCTTTGTTTCGGTGCCCGCACTGCGAGGGCTGGGGCCCCCTCCCCTCTCCCCGGACACCTCTGGGGGCTGGCTCAGACCCTGGCCGGACCCCTGGTGTTCAGGGACATGGCTGGGGAACAGCTGCGCCCCCCACCCCGAGCGTCCCCGGCTCCTCCGCGCCCCTGGCCCACCGGCGCGTGCTCCTCCAGAGCCCTTGGGCAGCGGCGGCAGCTTCCTGAGCCGGAGACAATGCTGCTGCGTCACCCACATGCGGTTCCCAGCAATGCTTTGCAACGGGAAGATGGCAGAAGAGAAAAAGGGAGCGAGGGAGCGGAGGGCAGAGCCGCGCTGCTGCAGCGCCGGGAGGGGCCGGGATGGCACGGATTGGCGCAGGGTCTGGGCGGCACTGCCTACCGGCCTCCCCGGGATCCCTCCCTCCCCCTCTGCCACCGCATTCCGAGAGGCTGGGACCGGGCTCCCCGGGACCGAGCAGAGCGTGGCCAAGAGCCCTTACCCCATCCCGCTCAGGCCCAGCCTCCCCGGCGCCTTTCTTTTGTCTGCTCTGAGGTGGGTTTGGGATCTGGGATCGCGAGCGCGGCTCTGAAATGTAGGCAAGGATCATCCCCTTTAGAAGCTGTCCCCGGGGTCTATACCCCCACACTCCCGACCCGGAGGGACAAACATCCCGCCAGCCAAGTTTGGGAGCAGCCACATTCCCAAAGGCACCGGGGACCAAACCGCTAGAGGGGGACAGATCCATACCAGGAGATCAAGGTGTCCCCAGGCAATCCCAGCCCCTCTGAGACACCCCCCAGCTACACACCACAATTAAAATGGAGGAAATTCCTGAAATAAAGCCAAACAGCACAGAGGAGCAGTGGCTGCTCCCACTTCTGATGCATACAAAGCCTCTGCAGGGAACTCCAGCTTTGTGCTCCCAGGAAGCCAGTCACATGCCGACCTGGCTCTGGACTGTCACCAACTGAGCAACCAGTGACACCCTTGGGTCCCTGGCCGGGGCTTTCTCCGACTCACACGCAGGAGTGTGATCAGTGCTGCCAGCCCACCATGGGAGACCTTCCTGGCACAGCTCACAGGCCACCCTGAACTTCCTCATCCACCACTGAGGATACCATCCCCATTCTTCCTCTAATTCTCCCTCTGCCTATTGCCCAATCAGGTAGTGAGCAATGCCACACCAGAGGTTTTGAGAGGTCCTGGAGACAGGATCAGCACTTCAGGGAGAGGCTTCTCTTGTTTCTACAACCCTCGGTGCTCCAACAGCTCCATGTAGAGTGCAGATATAACCTGTTCATGCCAGGCCACAGGGGCCTGGCTTTAGACCTGCTGTCAGCTGCCTTATGACCATCCTCCTGTCAAATCCAGTCATGGAAACCAGCACACCACAGAGAGGTCAGAAATCATGGATGGAAGCAGTCTAAAGACAATAAGACCTCTCAGAAACCCTCTTTGTTAATGATCCTTCCAATGACCCCCACCACACTCTGAATTTTCAGACAATTCCTGCCACAGAGCTGAAAGCACAACATTGTCACATCCAAAGTGTCACATCCCACCACATGATACTCCAGGCTGAACTCCTGACAGGATACATATTTGTCCACGTGACCCAACAGACAGACACCCTGAAATCCTGATCACCACACAAGAGGCTGTGGGAAAAGGCAGCATCTTCCTGCTCCTGGTGTGCCTGGGGACACTGCATAGCAGAGAGTGGCACTGGATGAGCAGATCAAGGTGCCAGGCCTGCAAGTCTGGACAAGAAAACACCGCGTTCTGACCGTGAGGAGCACAGACCAAAGTGCGGCTTTCCCAGCTTGGCCAGATCCCACCTCCATCAATGACCTTACCTGGTGACACACGGGCAAAAGTACCTGCTGCAGATTGGTGGCCACAGTTAGAAGACATTTCTAGCTAAAACTTAAGCCCTTCTCAGGCTTTACAAGCCAACCTCTACTGGCCACTTCCATCGCCTTTATGGAAAATGGGTTTTGAAAAGAGAGCTTTGCTGTGGTTGGACAAACTTGTCCCACTTTTCCCAGCCACTGCAGGCTGGGACTGAGGATCTTGATGCCTTGAGGATGCCAGTCCTGAGGGACAGAGTTCTGCAGCTCAGGATACTTCCAAATCTCCAAGGACAGCCAGCTTTAAGGAGAAAATCCTCAGGGAAGTTGTTTGGGACCACAAAGGCTGTCACCCGCAGCTGATCTGCGAGGTACAATCGGACACATGGACCTGGTCACACCAAAATCAGAGGCACAACTTTACTACCCACAAAACATGAACAAATTCTTGGATCAGGTCTCAAACTCCAACTAAACACCAACAACCTTTAAGACTGCCTTCAAAACACCCAACACCAGCCTCCTTTTGTCAGTTCAAGGGTGAAACACAGAGCCCACAGCTCAGGTTCCTCCAGAGCACCATACAGGGCTCAGAAACACACGTCACATTCTCAAAGGTCACAGCACATACAGGATGCCTGAGAAGCTACAGAAAACCACAAATTCAGCCCCTAACAGCACCTAGACTCTTTCAGCCAAGACCTCAGAGCCGCACCCCCTGCTCCAAACACAGCAGAGCTCTGGATTTACCCAAACATCTCACAAAAAACATCACGAGACAGCACTTGGAAATAAAAACAATGGCAAAGACAAGGACATATGCATGGCTGTGTCTAGATGTCAGCTTTGGTACAGGCAAGCAGCTGTACAGATCACCAACAGCAAGGAGGGGAGCAGAAGGTAACTTTTTACGGACTAGAATGGATTTCTGGGGATAGAGTGAAGCTGACATTCCCACTTGAGCGCTGAAACGGCTAAAACACCAAAGCTCATTGGGTCAGCTCAAAAGATGAAGGCAAATAAAATCCAAACAACCTTCACCAGCCCAAAATAACTGACTCTCATAACTCCAGGTCACACCCTGGGCAAACAACTCAAAGGAACAAAGCCAAATCCATCTGGGGCAAGGAAAAGGCTTCAACTGCCACAGAGTCCACAGCCAAAACTGGAAGTGAACTGCATCAGCAACGAGCACTCCTGCACTGACAGCCATAAGGGACCTAGGCAGTGTAGAGCCACCCTCCTGCTTTCCCAACCCCAAATCCCAGGGCTGTCCCTCAGGTGTAACATCAGCCTCACACATAGGAAGAGAAGGACACCAATCCTGCCCCAGAACAGGGGTAAGGTGAGGGTGAAGCCCAGTTTCCTTGTGGAAGGTGCTTTGCACTTGCTCAGGCCTACCTTGACATCAGCGATAAGGGCGTCCTCATCCTCAATGCCAGTGGGAACACACTTCTTGTGCAGAGGGAGTGACTCCAGCTTGTCCACCAGGCAGCGCAGCCCCTCCAGCTCGAACTGGGTCAGGTGCACCTTCTTGCTCTTGTGAGGGCTGCCCCCACTCGGGTCCCAAGCCTGGCCGTTTTGGGAGCCCCGGCTGGAGTCGGAAGAGTCTGTGGATGGGGTCTTCTTGAGACCTGGCAGGCTGCTCCGGCAGCTCTTGCCCAGCTGGTCATAGTCCACATTGGCACCGTTGGCGATGGGGCTGGTGAGAATGGTCCTCCTTGTCACAGGGCGCCGGGATTCCTTCCCTGCTGTGTCCTCATCATCCTCTTCCTCTTCCTCCTCTTCCATGTTCACCGAGTCCAAGGAGCTCAGTTCCATATCTGCCATGATGGAGAAACAGGGAGAGCAATCACAGGAGGTGTTCTGTGTTTGGTGGGATCCTCTCAGTCATGAGAGACCCTGAAGCCACAGATTTGTATGAGGTGAAAGGAACAGAGAAGCTGGAAAAGAACAGCTAAACGCCCTTCCCATTCCTGGCTTGTTTGTGGGAATGCAAGGCACCAGATATGGAAAAAAGTCCACGAGAAAGAAACAGCAAATGCCCTAGACTTAATTTCATGGAATTGGGTTGGAAGGGACCTGGACTGTCATCTAGTCTGACCCCAGTGTCATGGGCCTGGACATCTTCCACTACATCATGTTGCTCAAAGCCCTGTTCACAACCTTATTTTGCTTTAGAGGGCTTGGGATCTCCAGCTGAGGGCTCAGGATCTTGATGCTGCCTTCATGATGTGAGAAAGAAGACATAGACTCACTCATGACTGTGAGGTCACTGAGCCCTCCAAGTAATTGTGTCAGCCCTTTAAACCCTGTGTGCAGAAGCCCTGGCCAGCCAGAGAGAATTCCTGCCCACAGCACTGTGGTGGTCACTGCAACTTCCCCATCTCTTCCATGCAAGGCTTTGAGCTGGTGGTGTGCTGGTTTCACAGCTGTGAGGAACCTGGGATGCTGCAGGGCCAGAGGAGGAAGCAGAAGTCTGGCTGGTTGTGACTTCATGCTCAAAAAGCCCCCACCCAACCCTTCCCTGCCTGCCACGCTGCTGAGCCAGTGCCCCAGCAGGAGGTTGTAAGAAGGCAGCTGGATAGGGGTGAGGAAAGAAAAAGGGCTGGACTTACCCATGCTGAGGGATTCCTTCTGGAAGTCCTTGGTCAGGTGGGAGCGGCTGGTGACGCAGTACACATAGCGCTCCAGCACATACCAACACATCTCATAATAGAAGGGATAACGAAACTTATTTGGGACCTGCAAAACAGGCAAGGGGATCTGTCAGGGCTCTTTCCCACTGCTGCTCTCAGATGACAGAAACCACACCAGGTCTGGCCCAGCGCCCAGCACGGGTCTCCCACAGGTCCTTACCCGTGTGCGGTCCTCGATGCTGTAGATCCGGAGCTGCATAGGGATGTTGAAGCTGTGTAAGAAGTTGCCCCCAAAAACCAGTGTGTCCATGGGAGTGTACACAGCATGAATCCAACCTTGGGGAGAAAGAGTTGGAAGAATCTTTCTGATCCACCTTGCATAGCTTTTTGTCACCCTGGTGTCATCCTAGATTGTTTCCTAATAGCGTTAGGCCTAGCACCAAGGGAAACAGCTTTCTGAAGTCTGTTCAAACACTCCCCAAACACCTTCAAAATAACTCAAGTTCTAGTCCTTATCTAAAAGGCTAAGCAATCCAGCCAAGTCCAATATCTGGAATTCCAGCATGGGTTTCCTTAAGGCAAAGCCACTCAGTTCAGAAGAGGTGTCAGTTGTGATAACAGGACTCAAATGAGTGCGTTGTGCAATCCCTGGTGTTTTCTGGTCCTGCTGTACTCCATAGCTCTGCAGTGGTATCACAAGAGACTCAGGAAGCTGAGGAGCTGCCTTGGGCCAGCCTCTCCTGAAGCTACACCGCTTGGTGTGTCAACATGACAGAAACTGGGAAAGCCTCCTTTAATGATTAATCAAACGTGATGTGAGCCAGCCACAGCTTTCCTAACACTTGGGCTGGATCCAAAATGCCATCACAGGCATGTTTTGGGAGGTGGCAAGCAAGAAGACAGAGCCACATCATATCTCCTTCTCCCAGTGACTCATGAGGGAGCTAAATCCTGCCAGTGTCCCAGGAGTTTCAGTGTTGCCACAACCCCGAGCAAGACCAGGATGCCCCTGCCCACCCCCAGGGTACCTGAGGGGATGACAAATGTGTAGCCCTGCTTGAGCTCGATGCGCTGGCACTCTGACACTCTGTCCCCAAGGAAAATGTCTCCCTGCTTCCCTGAGAGAAGCCAGTTTTCATAGAGCTCCAGGTTCTGGGGCGTGGGAGGGATCAGCCAGAAGATCTGCAAATAAAGACAACACACTCATGTAAATCATCACATAATGAACAGCTATGGCTTCTTCCCAACATCTGAATCTCCTCCTAGCCCCTCTCCCTGAGAACATCCCAGCAAAATGACTTGGACAGCTGCCCCCTCAAAACAACAGGCAAGTTCCCAGCCTGACACACTGACTGCTACAGGTAGTCTGAGCTTGGGATGCATTTTGAGGTATAATTTACGTTAGTGTCAAGAGATACAGAGCCCAGGAAAGCCACCAGAGTGACAAGGAGATTTACTGAGTTAGATTTACCATGTTAGAGCTACACCTGAACTAGGGATTGGCACCTGTCTGGCTCCATGCAATATAGATAAGTTTAGGGCGGAAAGACTTCAATTTGCTGTCTGGGACCTGCAAAAAAAGACCAACAGCTACTTTCCTAAAGCACGCATAGCTGTCTCAATAGGGACTGTCCTACCTTTCCCCCTCGGTGGATGTGGTACCACACAGAAGTGCCACCAAAGTCCACGTGGAAATCTGTGTAGCAGCCCTTGACACTCATCAAACAGTATCTGGTGGAAAACAAGATGAGGAGAAGGTGAAAATGAATGATGACGCACACTTTAGAGCAGATATGACATTACAAGGGAATGGGCCCCCTAAACCCAGGCCAATGGCTCAGAGCAGTGTCACAAGCCACTCAGCTCCTCTTCCACACAGCTAAAGGGGATTCAATAAGTGACTGCAGTGGCCTTACAAGTGTCACCCACAAAAATAAGCTGGGAGACTGTTCCTCCACCTTCCCCTTGGTACAAACTGATGCTCCCTTGGGCAGTTTTCCTGCAAAAGATTGTTTGCTGCTTGCCACAGCTCATGAAGTCACTTACTTCTGCACCTTTGGATACTGCATCTCCAGGATGGCATTGGTAGACTCTGTCTGACTTTCCTTCAGGTGTCTGGGCCACATGTTATCAACCCAGTCAATCAAATCCACCTACAGCAGAGAGGTAGGAGACGTAAGCAGAGCAAAAAGGGGCACAGCAAAACCTTTTGTTACTCCAGGCTGGCAAATCCTTTTTCGGTCCTTCCCCACACCAGAAACTTTTCCAGTGCCACTGGGACAGTCCTACACATAAAGCACTTAGGATCAGGTGTTCAGATGCCAGCTCTGGACTTCCATAAAAAATATGCCAGACAGATCTCCTAGGGTGGGATTCAACTCCCTAAGCTTCAGGAGAGCCAGAGATGTCAAGGTTCCCCCTGCAGTTAACAGAGATAAGTAACTGGCTGCACATAGCTGCCACTTCCACTCTGCTGACCACAGAGGTAGTTCGAGATGTTAATCTCATCCATCCTGCCTCCCACAACTCATTTTCTCAGCACAAAACAGCTTCCTGCCCCTCTTTCAGCACACCTCCAGTCTTGGCCTCCTCTGCCCTCTGAGATTTCAGCATTTTGCATCAGGAGCCCTGCCTGCCATACTGTGCAGAGTTCAGACTTCCATGTTTCTAATTGCTGACAGCCCATGAACAGGCTATCTCTCTGCAGAGTGACACGCCAGGGACTTGGCCATGGCTGCCACAGCCTGACTAGGAGATCAGCTCCAGCAGCTTCCAGACTGACATCCCTTCTGAGCCCATGCATGTTCTGAGCAGCCCCTCTTTTACCACATCCCAATGCTAGGCTGCACCTTGCCTCCAGATTTCCAGGGAAAGCAGATCCCTGCAGGAGGAAGAGCCCCACTCACCGTAGCAGGTCTCTGCACCAGGTTCTCCAGTTTGGTGTGGCTGAACTCCAGGCTGATGACGTTGTAGAGTTTCTCCCGCTCCTCCTCCGGCGTTTCGTAGTAGCGGGCCCACTGCGCCATGGACATCTCAATGTCTCGCTGCGTGTTCACATCCATCACATCCACTATTCGTCGGCTCCCTGCCACAAAAGACATGTCACTGAACTGTCCCTGTGCACCATGGACTCCAGGAGGTGAGATCCTCAAAGATCCCAACCACACAAGCAAATGCAGGCTGGCTCTGGACACTTACCCACACACAGCCGCACATCGTTCACGCTGAAGTCTGGATCCGGCATCCTGTGGGACAAACATCTAGCTAAAGAAACCATCAAGTGCTTCTGGCTGCACACCCTGTGATCCAGGAATTGGCACCCTGAAGGTATATCTATGCTGCTTTGGTGTTGGAGAAGGCTATGGAGCAGGATCTCTGGGGGCATAGGACTGGGATGAAACACTAAGACAAACTTCTGGCCTGGGAAGCAGGCTTGGGAATAGGATGTACCATCTCCAAAACTGTTGTACAGTGACTTCTAACAAAGGAGCCAGCAGGCCTTGAACTAAGCAATCCCAGCTCTTGTTTTAAAGGCTGCTTGTGTGAGTTATCCCAACCTAAAGGCATGGCTGGAGTAGGACACGCAATATATTCCACTGACACAGCAGAACCACTCCAAGGTTTGTACTGGCACCCTTCTCAGTACAAACACTGCTGTCACAGGCAGAGCAAGCTGGCAGCCATTTGAGCAGCTCTTGACCCAGAGAAATACCCAAAAGCTCAGGAGAAATCCAGTCTTAGCCACACTGTGATCTCCAGTATCAAATCTCTACCCTCCCAAACCACCCTGCTGTTGAACTGAGCCTGGCATGACTTCCTACCCAATTCACCCCAGCACAGAACATCCTGCACTGGATGAGATGCCACCCATTCGTTCACAGCCAGCTGAGGGAGTTTGGAGCAGTGCTGCTGGTACTAGCCCTGAAAGCTTGTGAGGGGTAATTTATTCCTCTAATCTTTGTATTAAATCAACTCCCCACTGACCCAGTTTACACTTAGAGCTGCAAACCTCAATGGATGTACTGCAGCAAGAGAGGCAGACAGCAGTTTAGAAGTTCAGAAAATCAGGTTGGAATTCTGAAAAATGCCAGAAATGCTACAAAGTGTTTGACTCTCTGGCAATAGATGCCTATGTTACTAGGAAAGAAATCCAGCCAGATGTTGCATCAGAGCAGTAGTGGGACTTTCCAGACATTTGGTGTAATTCTGATCACCTACAGCCAATTCACTCCTCTCGTTTTCAGTCCAAACAGACTAGGAAGAACAGGATAACTGAGCTGGAAGATATTTCTCGCTGCCCACTGGATATAACGAACAGCATGGACACAACACAGTCAAACCAGTCTGGCAGAGCCACGATCAGATTCCACACAGTGTGGAGACATGAAGGAACTGGGCCAGAGTCACCCACCACTCCATGCTCCCACCACTTACTTTATCCCCAGGCCATCTGAGCTCCTGAAGATGAGCGGGTCCCTCAGGCCACCCCGCTGGATGTACTCAACTGTGAAGTCTGATGTGGGGAGACAAGAAGAAGGAAGGTTTAGGAGAAACTCCTTCAGAGGAATATAGACATACTCAGGTTGAAAATGATCTCTGGAGATCCCTAATCCAACCCTGCTCCTCACTTTTCTATACTCCTTCAGAAATCCTGGAACAACTCTGCAGCAGTTCTGAGAGGCAGCATGGTGTCTGCTGCTGACAAGCCTCAGACAGGACCCCTAAGGAGGGTTTGCTCCAACAGGCTACTCCTGACAGGTGAAGAGCCTGGATTTTGGTGCTCACTTCCCTAGGAAGCTCAGAGCCACGCAAGAGATGCCTTGCAGAACTGCTCCTCCCTCTCAGTAAATCCTCATGAGGGGCTGTGTGATGAAAAGCCGTCCCACAGAGCCGTGCGCATGGTGACATCCCACATAGTCCTTGAATTAAGGATCTGGTAGACAATTACAGGTGCTGACCCAGACAAACCCTCCCATTCCTGGCTGCTACGTGTCGCAGCAAACTGCAGACTGGCTCCGTGCTCTCCAGAGTGAGCAGCTTCCATGCCATTCCCCACACACACTCCCTGGGACCAGCAGCTTCAAGACAAACCTTTGCCTTCCATGAAGACCACGAAGGTGGAGTTGAACTTGTTGGTGGACAGCTTTTCCTCAAGATCAAACGTCCTCTTCCCTTCAATCTCATCATCGGAGATGCCATCATCCTCGTAACGCCGCCTCATCGTGCCACGCTGAGGGGAGAACACCAGGAAAGGAGAAGTTATGGACCAGGAAGGGAAGCTGTAGATCAGGAGGAAGAATCAGAGCCTCATCCCAACCTAGCACAGCACAGACACGGCCTCTAGGGGAGCCCAAGTCTGTCCTGAACCCAAAACATACCACTGAAATATCAGCTTTGCTCCTCCCCCATCCAGATTTGTGTTAATTGGGCTTTATGAGAGATAGATAATCACTCCTAATGAATTCTAACACAGAAATAAGGGAGGAGGGGAGAGAGTTTAGTGTAACTGAGGCAAAGAACAAACAATCAGTTCCCCACTTTTACAGGTGCATCAGTATTTAGCTACACTGGAGGTAAAGGCACTTGTGAGTTTAAATCTCTGCCAGAACACCAATGATAACAAAAAGATTCTCAAGTTTTCATCTTTGGCTGTGCCTGTACAGAAAAGGTGATTTATTCCCTTATTTTTGTGGGGAAGAATAGCAGACTGGAAGGAACACTTTTCTTAGAGGGTCTCCTAAGCACATTTGTACAGAGACTCCTGACAGACATCCTCTTCTGGCATTGCTGGATCTGGAAAAAATTACTGTCCCCAGCTGTTGGCCACTTGGCGAGAGAGCAGAGCCCTGCGTGGGAATGCTCCCTAAATCCCCTCAGATAAAAGGCAAACCTGCTCTGAATTAGCCAAGCTGCCTTCCCATAATTAGGGATGTTCCCATTATCAAGCGTGCACACCAACTGCTGGGCCAGCAGACAGCCAGGGACAGGATGGGGCAGGAGGTGACACAGCTGCTGGCACCTGCCTACAGTAGGGAAGGGCAGTGTCACATCCCCAGTAACACCACCAGAACCAGCCTGCGATAACCTCACTGGAGAAAGAGGAATGACTCCCTCTTACAGAAGCACCGCTTTAAATAAATGTTTTAAAATTAATTAGATAAAGCAGTGCAGGAGCACATAGGGACACACTCAAAAAAAAAGGCTTTTCCTCCACCCTCTCCAACATTTAATTTTAACTCCCAGATTCAAGCAGGCTGATGGATGCAAAGGGAGTTCCCCTGCCATCAAGACAGTCACTCACCTGTTGTTAACAGCCCATTGACTGTGCTCAGCTTTCCAACCCCTTTCCCAAAAACCTGAGCGACTGGGACACAAACACCTCATAAGCCAGGCAGGAACAACCGGCTGCTCATCAATGGGGCACTTCAGGCAGAGTCTTCAGGATCTTGCAACCAGGGTCTGTCCAATGGCCCCGAGGATTAAACAATCTGGGAAATGGCTGCTGTCCTTTGTCTTAAGCCATCCACTAAAGATGAGTGGGATCTCCCCATTTTTAACAACACAAAAACTCACTTTACTTACATTTTTTTACAGAGACACTTGTATAAAGGCAGAAAAATGCATTCAAAAAGCACGCATATATGGGGGTGGCACCAGCAGAAGTGACCTATTCCTTGTGAACACTTGGAACTTCACACTGCTAAGGCTGGGCTGCACACACCAAAAACTGCAACTGCCAAATGCTCACTCCGCCTTTAAACTGAGACTGGCTCTTCCAAGGGGATGCATCAGAACTTGAAGTTAGAGACGTAAAGGTGTTGTAACTATGTTATAATGGATAACTACCACCGCCTCATAAAGCACTTTTCCTTAAAAGTCATGGAATCCATGAAACCTGTGTGATACTCAGCTTTAAAATGAAGGCACAGAGCAGAGAGAGCTCTGACCTGTGCACGATTTAGGGACAATGAACCAACCTCACGCTAAGCTTCTCCTGAAGAACATAGCATTTTGGGGAAAGGCCCATTTAATCCTATTCCTTACTAAACCACATCAGGGAAGTTCAAGGCACACCTATGCCAGGCAAGGAAGTGAATCACCTTCCAGCATAACCAACGTTTCACTTTTCCCAATCCGAGGCAAGTCTAGGACTACAGGTCCTAGCAGGCAGCTCTCTGTCATTAATCAGAGGATGTGCACTATGAAGAGGAGGATTTGGCAGTCCATGGTCTCACCTGCTTTGGGATCAAGTGGGTGATGGCTCACTGCTGGACTAGGCTGCTTTTTGACCTACTCCCTTACTCCAGACAGTCACTTTTAGGGGGAAAAGCAGCTCTTTTGCCTTTGCTGGATTCAAAACCTCACCTTCTGGGGGGAAAAGGTTTGGCATGGAAAATGTGGCAAGAAGAGGCTATGTCCAAACCAATCCTTTCATAGATTATAGTTGATAATATAATAACTAAATAATATAACTCCCTTGGCTACACTTAATTAGGAGCAGGGGTTACTGCACTGGGGTGAAACTCAGATGAGTCCCATTTGAGGATGAACCTCAGGATACTGGGCTGGATTGCAGCTCCAGTCACAGACACGATGACCAGGCATGGTCTGTCCTTCTGGAAGTGGCACCAATCCAGGCTCTGGACTGTGTAGAACAGCTCATTCAACCACATGGCTGGGCCTGATTCGGAGCCTATTGGTGCCATGGGTGGATGCTGGAGATGCACTGTGAGATCAGGGAACTGTTCCAGATTCTTTTCCCAGATCTCCTTCACAGCACAGCCTCCAAAGTAAACAGGTTGGAACCTTCAACCAAATGACTCCATGATAAGGCAGCTACACCACAGAAGTGAAAACACCAGGAAACAAGCAGAATCTTAAATCTTAAACTTGAATCCCTTTGTAATGAGGAAACGGGGATGCAAAACACATAAAGAAGGGGATTGTGTCCTCCAGCCTAGCAAATTCCAAAGTCTATTGCTCCTGTCATGGCAAAGCATCAGCCACAAACCCCCTCCAGCTCCCAGGCAGATCAGCTTCGCCTGCTCCCATGGGCAGGGAAGAGTCTGGCCTCCTAACTGGAGGAGAGCGGGATCCCAGCCGTGGCTGAGGACCCAAAAGCACAAGGCAAACAGCTCCCATCCTATCGGACCCAGCCAGGGCCACAGTGCTTTCATGTCACTGATGTCTTGGGAGAGTGAGGAAAAACAGTATTTCAGGGCCCCAGAGCAGGCAGGAGGAAGGAAAGGCTTCTGTGCTTCCAGGCATGTGTTATGGGAGAGGCAGCATCTGTGGGAGTTTTCCCCTCCTGGAGTCTGCAGCTTCCTCACAGCACAGTGACAAAAACCACAGACCCCATGTCCCCAAACTGGGTCTCTGTATGAGGACAGATATGCTCAATGGATGCTCCAATACCCCCTTTTCTTCTCTGATGTGCCACACAGGGAATTATTGCTTGGAAAAATAACTGGCTACAGGCGACATCTGCTAAGCCATGACAAGCCAATGCCAACCTCACCTCCCCACTATTACACACACAGAGCTGTGCAAATCCTTCTGACAGGACCAAGTTTGACCTCTTCCCAGAAAGAGCTGGCTACCCTTGTCCCATAGCCTGTGCTAGGGACAGGGCTTGGCTGAGTATCCCTTCCCAGCACATTCCTACAGCCCATCCAGAGAACATCAGCAACTTCAAGTCCTGAACTCTTAGACTAGAACTGCTTCTTCCTTGGAGTGTCCACTATTGGGAGCCCATCCAGTACCAACCAGTTCAGCCAGGGACACACAGCTTCCCAAAATGAGATCAGCAGATGTCCCCAAAACTGCCACCTGTGACAAGGTTTTGGGTGAAGTTCAGCTCCAATGAAGCAAGGGTACAGAGTCAGGCACATTACATTACATGTTCAACAACCTCAGCATCCAGTATTAAGCAGCAATATTTAAATATCACTTCGTTTTCCCAGCTTTCTTTTAGGATTCAGGCATTTTTCATCCTGCTGAGAGTTCTACTAAGGAAGAACTGACAAGTGGTCCAAACCTCTTCTCTCTGTGTCAGGCAGGGTCAAGAAAAAAGGCAGTTTATTCATCCTTCAAGACCAGACAGCCAGCAATTCCCACCTAAGACAGCTGTCCTTCACCATTCCTTTCTGACCCTCCTGGGTACCATACAATTAATGGAGTAAATAGGAAGCATGAATATTAATCCTGCTGACAGCTATCCCTTCTATTCTGATTCTTTCACCTGAATTCACCCGAGGATTCCAGGGAAAGCGCCTCATGAAGCTCCACAGTGGCAATCTCCAAAAGCCTTCCTTGGAAACCTCTTTCCATGAGCAAGTGCTGCCCCCATGGAGCATAGCTCCCTCTAACAGTCAAGGAGCTGACAGTCAGCTGAAGAGAGCCAGAAAACTCCTCTCCTGTGAGGTTTTTTTGAGGGAAGAATGAGTACAAGGTCACAGTTGAAGAAAAGAATAAGCCGTCCTTTCGCTGAAAGAGCCTCATGTATTTAAAGAGTGAAACCCACACACACCACAGTATTTCAGCCACTTCCTGTCCTGTCTGCTGCCATCCCCTCCCTCAGCTCCATCTCCCAGTCGCCAGGAACTTCTTCCTGCTATGCCACAGCTCCTTCCCCGTCAGGAGACCAGAGCACCCCTTGCTTTTCCTCTCCCTCTGTTTGCTCTCTTTCCAGAGCAGCTTGCCTGTGTGAAGCCTCCAACAACCCTCTTCTACTCCTTTGACATGAAGAATGCAGGAAAGTTTCACCTACATTTCCAATCCCAAACTCCTCCTGTTGCAGGTTTTAACTTCTCCCTGGCTCCCAGTGTATCCATACAACAGTGTGACTAACTAGTGCATTTCTTCCTCATCCCATCCCTTTGCAGGTTTATTCTGTTGAAATACACCTGAATTGATAATAAATCAACCAGCTCAACTCTCCTCAGTTACAGAATTTAACTTCTCACATATTTTTACAGCAAACAACCGTGGCTCTTGTCTAGATAAATCCAGACCTGCAACATTCAAATCTCTTGATGGGTGTTCTGATCTGGAGCGAGTAATTGAGGGAAGTCCAGAATTCTGCCTTTGAGATCTCGTGCTGAGAATCTCCAGCAATTTCAGCAGTGGCAAAGTGGGAAGAACAACTTCAATTCTCCAGGAAGGCACAAGGCAGCCTGACAGGAGGATAGACAAGCAGGGAAGCAGCCAGGCTGTGATCACACAGACTCAGGGCACAGCAGGTGCCAATGCCAGAACAGGCTATGCAGGGAAGATCTTCCCTTGCCAGTGTTTCCAGACAGAGTGTGAAGAACCAAAGCACCAAGATTATGACACCTAATCAGCAGCCTGCCAAGCCACTGCTTATCTTAAGCACAAGAGCTTTTCCTTTCTATATCAGTCTCCCCTCCAAGCCTGTACCTCCCACTTCAGCTCCTGGGCCGGGCTCTAAGCTTGGGAGCAGGAACACAGCACAGAGGCAGCAGGTTCCTGCCCTGTGCCTCTTCCACCTTCACTCCTGGACTCCCCACTCCTCCAGATATGGGAGGCACGGCTTAGGATCTGAAGAACAGGCACAGTACCCTCTAGAGACCCAGGACAAGAGGAACCACTGAGCTTAACTCAGGTTTAATGCCCCTCACCACCTCCCATTTCTCTCAAAACCTGGAGTGCTGAATGGGTGTATCCCAGGTGGCACACCCCTGGACAAAGACAGACTCGAAGCACCAGGAAGAGGAGCAAACAGGATCTACACAAAACTGGAGCCCTTCCAGGCTTCCCAGCTCCAGGAGGGATTCCTATCACGAGCAAGGCTGGCAGCACTTCAGAATGACCGGGGAGAACGCTTTGGTTTGCACTTTTGGGTTACAAAATTGAATGTACACAAGGAGTAATTGGGGAATTGGAGCAAGGCAGGTGGGGAGGGAGCATGGAGAGGCCAAGGAGAGCTCCACAGCTGCTCTCACACCACACACTGACCAGCCACAGCAGTGAAACCACAAGGCAGAGGAACACACTAGATCAGATCACAGATGGGCAGCTCTGGCAGCAGTCCCAAAAAGGAAGCGCTTCTCATAAGAAAGGATACGGCTCCTCACTCGTTACCTGCAGCCTCTGTCACACACACTGTCCTAACAGGCTTCCCATCACCAGCCAGGGCATCTGGACAAATCCTGCCTGGACTCCATGAAAGCCTGGAGAAATTACTGAAGTTCCGTCAAACCCTCCACACCATTTCAAGGCTGAACACTGACCCTCAGTGCTAAAAGTCATCCTTTGACATTCAGCCCTCTCATTTCTGGAGAAGACCCCTTGAATTACATCCCACCCTTCCCAATCAGAAGAAATCCAAGTAAAAAGCCCTGCCTGGAGCCCTTTCCCTGTCAGGCGTCCCCAGCACATGCCCTATGCAGTCAGGTAGGTGAGCAGTACCAGCTCTGCTCCTCTTTTTGCTTTGTACAGGAAGGCAACAGAATCTCCCGCCAAATGTAAGAAAATAGACCAAACTGCTCCAAAAAAGGCTGGCTTGGATAATTATACACATTTAATCCATATTCCCACCACTGAGCCCACACAGACCAGGACGCAGAGACCCAGGACAAGGGACAGACAGAGCCATATGCGCTCAGAGGTGCAGCTGATCCAGCAGGAGCAGGTCAGCCCTGAGTGACTTCATTCCTTGCTGGGGACTTCTCCGTCCCCAGCATGCTGAGAGATCACAGGACTAGCTTGGATTATTTTTTATCAGGGACATGCTAACCCTCCAAATCTCTCAGTGTCCCAACCCAGCTCTGCCAAAACCTGTTGCCAGTTCTGTTCCATCACCCAGCCTGAGCAAAGCTGGACCACAGGAGTACTGGCATAACAAAAACACAGGAAGCTTTGAGGTTTGCACTGCAATTCCTTCTCAGCTGACACTATTTTTTAAATGGAACAGCAGCAGGCTGGTTGCATTGCAGGCCAAAGGGCTGAGGATGCTCAGGGAGAGGGAAAACAACCCAGGGCCATTGGGAAGAACATGGACCATGTAGGAATCCAGCTACAAAAAGGATATTTCCTCTGGCCTCTGTGCTGTTACACCATCCCTGCACACACTCCCTCCCCTTCTCCTCCATAAGGAGCCCAGCACTCATCCTTTTCTTACTCCAAATGGGGCAAAGGGGCTCACTGACACATGGAAATATTTATGCACAGCAAATCAAAGACACTGAGGCAGCCTGACCTTAAAGGAGCATGCACTGCTAGTCCTCTCCATTCCACTTCCAGCTGCCTCAGCTCGATCCCAAGATTACAGCTCCCAGGAGTCAGGGGTACATGGAAGAACTATGAGGGCTTTTCTCAGTGGTATTTTCTCCCAAACTCTGTCAGGACTGGCTAAAACACAATGGGATTGTACACTCAGCTCCTGGCCATGAGGACCAGCATGAACAAAGGTCACGGAGCCTCCTCCTTGAACTAAAAGGGTGCATGGGGGGAGCTTTATTAAAACTCTTTTGTGCACAGAGCAATGGCTAAAATATGGAAAATCTGCTACCCTGAAACCCATAGCAGATCTCAGTCCAAAAACTTCTCTGGTTCAAGTTCCTGGAACTTCCAGAGGGATTCAGAATCCCTGGAAAGCCAGCTCATTGCTGTGTACTCCCAGTGCTGTTGCTACAGCAACAGAGATGCACAAGCATGGACACAGGAACGGGACAGAAACCCTGTCCAACAGCTCCATCTCCTCTCCCCCCATCATGGATTCCCAGGATACACTGAACCACCTCAAGTGGCAGAAAGCAACACCCACAGCCAGCTATGAATGCTCCCGACCTGGTTGCCAAGAACTGGGAAAGGAAGTAAACAGAGAGCATCAGCAATACAGGGAGTGCAGGCCACTGTGAAAACGGAAAAACAATACCAAAGTTCTTCACAGCCCCCTAAAGGCTTAGCCACCACTTCCTCCTCTGGAATCAGCAACACTCTTCCCTCAGCAGCAGCACCCGAGATCTCATCCTGAAGGAGTTGCTTCCTTTATACATTTTCAGAGAACAAGATTAGTGCAGCACCTTGTTTCTCCACCTTCTGAGCATGTCACCGCTTTCTCCCCCAAACCCAGCCAGTGACCTGTAAATCTGGGTGTCTCCTGACAAAACTAAAAAGGCACTGGAGGCACAGGAACTACTCTCCTGACTTGTCAGTGTCACCTCCAGCTGGGATAACTCTGGGAAAACTTATTCCTGGTTATTATAAGAACATAAATGAAGCCTGCAGAGATTGTTTAGTAACTCACAGGTAACTTAAAGTGCTTCTGTGGTGTTTGGCTCCTTGCTTTGTCAGCATTGCAGCTTCCAGGACACTCAGGGCACAGCCAGGCTTGGGACAGTAAGAATCCAGCAGATATTTACCTCCTGCATCCCTCTCTACTGACAGGGAACAGCATCTACTTGGTTTCAGGGACATATTCTCCCAGGGACCAGCACATTCATGCATCTGACAGGATGTAATGCTCACAGGGATTTCTAAAGCTTTTCAAGAATAGTCTTCAGTTGCTGCTTGCTTCCACCAAACCCTGCCCAGACCAAATCTGAACAGTCCCTGAATTATTTAAAGCTTATTTATTACACCTGGGTCATTTGGAATGACTCATTTGTAGTGCCTCCAGTTTGATGCATGTGGGAGAGATTAATTACCCACCTTGCCCAGGTCCTGTCTAGACTGGGCAGCCGAGGTGTTTCCAGCAGACCAGGGACATTTGGCCAGGCTGGGTTTCACAGAGGGCACAGAGGAACTCCAGGAAGGAGCTTGGCTTGACAGGAATTGCCAGTGTCACATTTCAAACGTGGTGAAGAGGGAGCAGGTGATATAAAAACACCCAAATTCTCCCCCAGTGTCTGAGGCTCATCCCATGCTCAACGTCTGCAGGGAGCAACACAGGCAGGGTCAGCCCAGCACACTCATGAGTCCCAAATCAGTGGGAGCAGCCCTGGGATACAGCAGGACTGGCCTGAGTCACCCCCCAATACCTGGGGGTGACAAACACCAGCAATCTCCAGGGATCATTACCTGGCAATGAGCAGCTTTACAGAACAAACAAGAAGTTGGGTTGAACCTGATGAGATTGCTCCTTGCATCCCACTGCTGGGATACTGTGAAACACTCAAGATGGAGCAACACAAAGAAGGCAGGAAGCTGCATCCTCCTCTTTCCTATGTTACCTGACACAGGCAGCCCACAGCCTGCTCCGCCTGACCTCCCTCTCTCAGCTTTGAGGCCATTTATCCCTCAATCTATTCCTATCCTGTGAGAAAAACCATCACAAGTGTCCTGTCCACATGTGTGGGCCTTCCAGGCCCCATGACTTTTGTCCTGAACTATCACCCCATCCATTCTGCAGAAAGGATACAAACAAGTTGGAAAACACAAGATCCAGCTGCTGGGACTCTGGGCACTGGCATGGGCTAAGCTGGGATCACTCCACAGCATGCAGGGCTGTAAGAAAAACCTTGTTCTGCACACTCCCCGGGCTTCATCCCCCAACTGATGGCTCCACATGCTGCAAAGCCCATCTGAACTCTCCCAGAGGATAGCGTGGACACTGACACGTAAGCGCAGATTTGGTAACTGCTGTTTACAGGAGAGGCCTGGCTTTTGGCTGGTAGGGACAGGCAGAGCCCCTTCTCAAATTTCACACAAGGATCTGACCAGAGAGCAGGGCAGTGCTAAGGCAGGACACAGACTGCCTCAGGCCATGGGAGCACTTCGCTCCCCAGCTCACCTCCCTAATTCTCCAGTACCCACAGCACTTAGGACTTCTGCTCCATGAGCCCATTTCTCTTCATGGGTGTCACAACCCTTCCCACAGCCAAAATAAGGGTGACACTGCACACAGACAGGGATGGTCACTTGGGGCCAACACCCCAGCAGGAGCTATGGCTCAGCCCACAGAGCCCCCAGGGAGGGCGAGGCTTCTCCTCAGGCTCTCTCCAGCAGCAGAGCGAGTTTAAGAGGTTCCTGCCCCACCCTGTCTCCCCATCTCAGACTGCCAGCCTTGTCAGGTTTGCTCACTACCCCAGCACAGACAACAGCTGTGATTAGATGCCTTCCCCCTGCCAACTTCCATCAGGGCATGATCCACAATTCCCTGAGGCAGCGTTCACCTCAAGGCCATCAGCTCCCGGGGCACTAACTGAGGGAGAGAGAAAACCTCTTCAACCAGCTCAGCCACCCCGGCAATCCTAACTGGGAACCACACCCTGAGATACAGACTGCTGGGAAGGCTGTGATGAGCAGGATTTGTCCTCTGGATAATGGCACTCCCCTGCTGTGTTCCCAAGTCATTCCGAAGTGATCCAGCACTGCTGCCCTTCATTTCTCACCCTCAACATTGTCACGGCAAGCACACAGCAGCACTGTGGTAATGTGCTAATCCCAGCTTGCAATTCACAGGGCCTTGCTAGTCTCAGTTCACAGCACAGGCCTGCCAAAATGAGCCCTGGAGCAGGCAGAAGGTGAGATTTCCTCACACTTCCAGCACCCAGGAATACAGCAGGACTGCTCTGCAGAAGGGCAGGCAGCCTCTGTGAGCAGCAGGCCAATTGGTCTTTTTCTCCAGAGCCTTTAAGGAGCCCAGGCTCCTCGTGGGGAGCCCAAAAGCCTGGTGTGACATCGGCTGAGTGCAACCACACAGTTACAGCAGCAAAGACTTCCAAGTCTCCAAGAGGGACCGTGGCATTGTTAGTGCCAGGGCTGGACTGTCACTCAGGCTCAGGACACAATAGAGCATTTCAGCTCCTTGGTTAAAACACACAACTCCAGCTTGAAATGCTGGCACCTCAGCCCAAGCCCCAAGAACTGCCTTGTAACAGAGCTGGGCAGAACAACACCCACACAGAATTAGCAGGAAACTAGTCCACAGTGCCTGCAAGTCCCATCTCCACTGCTCCCAGCCTCTGGGTGAGGAACATGGATATCCCATAACTTGCTCCTTTCATGCTCCTCTCCACACTCAGCATCACCCACTGCCTGTGTGAGCCTCCCAGAGCTCACCAGGACACAGCTTCTCCCATAGATGGTCTTGCAGGGTGCAAGACATCCTCCCAGTGATATCCCTGAGTCCAGAGCAACTCACCCAGGCCTGTGTTATCCTGGGAGTCATGGATGCAGAGCCTGAACCGGAAGCAAGTACAGTTAGGGCAGTGCAACCCACCTAGTCAAAGTGTCATTGTGCCACACAGGCATGTGTGACCTCGCAGAGAATTCCTGTAGGAACGTGACCACACCTGAAGCAGAGGTGCCTGTCTCCTCCAAACCCAGTTCTTTCGCCAACACTGACAAATTAATTCAGAAAACAGACACACATCAGATTTTTGCTGAAGCAGAGGAAGGCAACATTAGTGCAAACCAAATAAAATAACACAGCACATTCAAAATTTCCTCTATGTCTTGACGGAAACTAGTCAGGAAGAAGACGCTGTCAGTGTGATTAGCTGACACGCCAGAGAACAAACTGTGTCTGACATCTCAGATGGTACCATCAAACCACACAATTAACTCAGCTCCTTCACCACTATAAACTATTCTAGTCCAGGTTGTTTGGCTGGTAAGACTACTATCACACCTGGATTGGTTTTTTAAAATACATTTATTTTTTGCTAGTTGAGCCCCAGTCACACACCAGACAGCAGCAGAAACACATTGTACCACCAGCTCACTGCTTCCCTACTTGGAACTTCTCATTTAGGCCTACTAACTCAGCTCCCACATCTAAGGCGTATGTGGGATATTCAAGTAATTAAATCATGCTCTACAGAAGAAAAATAATCATCTTTTAAGGGTCCTTCAGCAAAAGAGTGTCACTGACACAGCAGGAGCACATAATGACTTGGAAGTTTCCAGGAAAAGCATGGCAGGAGGTAGGAGTTAAGCCTCACCCACCACACAGGGGTCATGCTTCCTACTCTGGGCCTCAGGCCAGCACAGACAACACACGCACATCAGGCCACACAAGTCCAGGTGAGCCTCACCCTGCTGCCCATGTGCCTTCCCAAACCTCTTATGCACAGAGCTCATCAGCCTGCAGGCATTTATCCAGCTTAGCACATTGTGCTGGAGCCCAGCCCATCTGCAGGACACCAACTCCTCCTGATTTTTATTTGAGAGATGAGCATTTTCAAACTGACAAGTTCTTGGCTCATAACCCCCTTCACCTGCCATATCTTTATCCAGATGTTTTGGGTTAGTCCTGGATAAGTCCCCAGTCAAACCAGCACCTTGAGCTGCATCCTGCACAGCTGTGGGAATAAATGTGTCAGGATGAGGGAGGAGGTGGGATTGCTGCTGATGCCCAATTAAAACATCCACCAAAGCACTTGGAAACTCCCCAGCACCGAGAACTGCTCATCTTAAGGACAAAGCTTAATGCCAAGAACCACACAGCCTCACACCAAATGATTCTAGAGAATTAGAGGATAAGTTGTACCTTTATGTGCAGCACCTTGAAGGTGAAGGTACAGGTACTGCTATGACTCAGAAAGGGACTCCACCACAGAGCTGCCACCTGCCCCGCCGGGGGTTTGCAACTGCCTCATAATAGCATGGGAGACACAGCAGCTGCCCTCCTGCCCTGGGATCGCTGGGAATATCACCTCAGACTCCTAAGAGCAGCTGCTCCCAGTTACAGCCCAATTCCCAGACCACTGAATTCATGCAGTTCCAGCACAAACACCAGAGCTCCTGACAGGGCCTGACTGGGACCTGAATGCTGGAACAGCTCCCTTCAAAAGAAAACACTGGGAAGAGACACAGGCATAGGAAAACTGGAGCTTGAAGCTGGATCTGGTTCCCTCAAATTTCACAGCCACTCAAATCAAGAATGGTAACACACAGTTTCAGGTCCTCTGCTTTTCACAGAAAAAACCTGTTGTGACAGAAAGTACACTGACACCAGTTTCATGTTCCTATCCCAAAGCTCCCTCCCCAGCCTCAGCCTCCAACCCCCTTTTCCAGAGCTCAGTAGCCAAATTCCCTTCATTAGGAAAAACTTGGTGACAAGAACGGACCCACAAAGCCACCTAAGTCGAGCTCACGCCTCTGCCCAGGCTGCATCCATCCACCACCAGCCTGTCTGGGTTCTTTAACCCGGCTGCCAGGAAAAGTCTTTCCCTACTTCAGCTGCAACAGAACCAAGACTGAAATAGGATTGTTTCAAGGCCACTACTGACTAGTCTTTGGCTGTAACGGATCCGTTCTTCCTCGGGCTCCATCTCCGACTCATCGGAAGAGAGTGAGAAGGACACGCCAGGACTGCTGTCGTCGTCCTCTTCCTCCTTGGAAACCAGAGGCAAACGGTGAAAAAGGGCACGGAGACACCCAAACCCCTCACTTCCCTTCTCCTTTTGGGGCCAACCCTACCCTGCTCTGGGGGCGGAGAGAACCCAATTGATGAGCCCACCCCAACGTTTAAGGCTCTTATTCTAACTTAGAATAAATGCCAGAGTAAACAACTTCACCAGCTCTTCTGTAACACAAGAGGAGCTGCAGGTATCCCACCCCAGCTCCACACTACCACCATCAGCTCCACTGGCCACAGTGAGATAAAAACCAGGGAAGGTGCTGTCAAACCCTGGCTTCTCCAAAATTAAACACTGGAGACTCCTCCAAACAACACAATCGCTGTCCTCAGAATATCCTGTACTATGGTACCTGGGAGAAACTACACTAGTACAGGAGATCTCCCATGATCACGGAAGGCATATGGGATATCTCCTACATACAGCACCAAAGCAGGGAAGCAGTTAGGAATCTAACTCCTGGCTGGGGGAGACCTAAATGCTGAGCTCTCCAAATCTGCCACCTTGAGATACCACACACCAACCTCGGATGGTGGCGTCAGATGGCACCTACGCTTTTTTTTTGAAGGAACAGAAACCAACCAAAGCCTGGGTATGGCACGACTCTTAATCCCCAGGACTATACCGAAATCAGACCTTCGGGGAGGAGAATCGTGGAATACGATCGGGGAAGGGGATGCGCCACCCCGTATAGTGTTACAGACTCGCTACGACCACATACGGAGGACTCCCTCCATCCTGCTCCTCCCCGACCCCCCGCTTCGACAGCAAAGCACTCCCAGTCCAGCCATGACCTTCCACACCCATGCCTCCCTTGAAACCACGGCACCAGGACTCCCAGCTCGGCCGAGGGAAGCAGTTTCCCCACACTTGCTGAACACTCTGTTTATAACAACCGGACAACCGGAGAGCAACGCGCCCGCCCCGTCGCGGGGAAGGGGGCCACCCTAGGCTCGTCGGGCCACCCCAGCCCGCCCGCGCCGGGGCAGGAGGGGAGGCGGGAGGGAGGGACGGTCCCCGGGGAGCTGTCAGCCGTCACCCGCCGCCCCCTCCCCAACCTACCGACGCGGCCTCCCAGGGCCCGGCAAGGGGAGACCCGCCCGCGCCCGCTCCCGCCCGGGGCCCCGCACAAACTCGGGGGTCGTCGGTGACCCCCGCGGTGCTCACCAGGTCTCTCCTGCGCCTTTGTCCTCTTCTACCGCCGCCACGGTGGAGGGAACAGAACAGACGGAGGAGGAGGAACCCCCCGGTTAGCAGCGATTGCACTCCGGCCCCGCCGCGTCCCCGGCCCTGCCGCTCCCGGCGCGGACAGCGGGCGCTGACAGCTCCGCTGGCCGCCCCCNTACCCAGCCCTGCCCCGCCCCGCCCCGCCCCAAGCGCGCGCGGCTCGGGGACAGCCACACCCACTCCTGACCAGGCCGCGCCTCTCGAGCGGCCACGCCCCCTCCGCCGCGTGGCCACGCCCCTGGCCGGGGGGCTGGAGAGGGGGAGCCCCGTTTGGACTTTGGAGGGGTTCGTGGCACAACGTGCTCCGCCGTTAGGTCCTTCGGTGTCCCCGCGGGCTTCGCGGCTGCCCCCATGGCTGTGGAGGCCTGTATGGGGGTCTGAATGCAGAGACACGGGCACCTACGTAACTACATACAGCTCCTTAGTTATATACTATAGATATTACCAATGTTTTCATAAACTATACATAGTTATATAGATTGTTATAACCTCACTATGTACACTGAATGCTGAATATATAATAAATATAGTGATATGGATGGTTATAAATAAACTATATAGCTACATATACATTATATATTAATATGTATTTATGTAGATAACTATACATATTGTTATAGACCTATATGTGCAGCACACACCTGAGTCACCTGGACACATGCCCACACATGTCTCAACCCAAAATCAGCAGGTGACCCCATCTTGGTGGTCTCTCACAGCAGGACCCCGTGCCCCCAACACCCACCTCATGTCCCCGACATCCACCTGGAGTCCCCGATGCCCCCAGGCCGTAAAGGAGCTGCTTCTGCCCCAGGGACGGTGTCATACTGATGAGTTTTGTGTCACTTTAATGGCAGAAGATCACCCCACAGTCACCTCATGTCACCCTCTGGTGCTGGCCTGCCAGAGAGAGGGGGAGCACCCAAATCAGTTCTCTGCTCCCAGAGCCCGGCTGGCAGGGATTCCTGGTGGGACAGCGACAGGATGCTGGGATCCCTGGTGGGAAAGGGACTGGACTCTGGGGTCCAGGCGTGACAGTTTCTTCATGCCAGGGATGCTTTCCTGCTGTCACCCCACGGTGACTAGTGGTGCCAGCCCCGGGTTGGGAGGGTGGCAGCGGCATTCTGGTGGCAGACGCAGAGGTGTGGCAGCAGCCACGGTACGGTCGGAGCTGGGGGACAGTAGGAGATCCCAGGGGGGCTGTGCCGGGCCGGGGGTTAGAGGGGGGCTCAGAGGAACACGCAGACCCTCCTGGGTCTCGCCTTGCGCTGCCTCCGGCGGGTGGCACTGATAGCGGCACTGCAGGTTGTCACAAAGATGTTCCCGACGTTATCCTGGTACCTGGCCGAGCATTCCATGTAGGACACGGCGCGGACCTGCCGGGCCATGGCCTCTCCCTGCGGGGACACACAGAGTCAGAGCCCCGCCTGGACTCCCTGTTGCACTATCCCGTGCTGGGAACCACCCCTGTCCCATCCCATCCAGTCCCACCGGGAGGCGACACCCACCTGCTGGCGGGAGACGGGCTGCATCCGTCCGTCCTTCAGCTTCTGCAGCATCTCCTGGTCCTGCCGCAGATCTGTCTTGCAGCCCACCAGCAGTACCGGGACCCCCTTGCAGAAGTGGTTCACCTCTGGGTACCACTGTGAGGGGACATGTCACCCAGGGAATAGGCACGTGTCACCCAGGGATGGGTACAGGGGACAGGCAGCACCCCTGGAGTTGCATTACCTTTGTTAGGATGTTGTCAAAGCTGTTGGAGTCAGTGACATCAAAGCACATGAGGACAACGTGAGCATCTGAGTAGGACAGAGGGCGAAGCCTGTCATAGTCTTCCTGTCCTGCTGGGTGGAGAAGGAAACCATTACACACCATGAAAGTGACATCTGTGGGGATGGCTGTGGGTTAACCCCCGCCTCTTCCACAGTCATGGCATGGGGACACCCCTCCAAGGCATGACCATGCATGTGGGACACCCCGAAACACCCGAGTGGGAGAGTGGGGGGCACAGCTGCCCACCCCTCCCTTCCTGTCCCACCTGCTGTGTCCCACAGGTGGATCTTCACGGGCTTGCCGGCAACCTGGAGGGACGCTGTGTACTTCTCAAATACTGTGGGGACATAGACCTGGCAGGGAACAGGGAGAGCATGATACAGGTCACACAAGCAGCTGTAGGTGCAGCGATGGAGGGGACCCCAGTGGGGACAGAACACAGGGAAGGAAGCTGGCAGTAGGAAATGGTGCTTTCCTCTCTGGGGCAGTGGGATGGGAACCACCTTTGTACCCCATCCCAAGGGCATTAGAGTGTCACAGATGCCCCAGGGGGAACTGGGGATTCAGGACAGGGGTTCTGGGGTGTCTGTGGCGGCCCCCCTTCCCTGCACTCCCTGAGTCTCTCATGCGTCCTCACTGAGGGAGAAACCCTGCTCTCCACCCTTTGACCCCTCAAGAGAGGCAGAGGTGTCACAGACCCCATCAACCCCAGGCTGGGCCACCCCCTGCCCCCCTGTCCCCATGTCCCATTTCAAACGACCCTGCTGCTGCTACCATGTCCATCCCATCGCATGTCCACTGCCCTTTGCCTGTCACCACTCCTGCACGGGGACAGTCACCCACCCACCAGGGGACAAGGATCCCGGTACCTTGGGGAAGTCCCCGCTGGCGAAGGCCACCAGCAGTGACGTCTTCCCGCAGCCGCCATCCCCCACGATTACAGCCTTGACTTCAGTTTCGGGGACTCCTGGGCTCTGCCCCCCGCGCTCCCGCTGCATGGGGGTGTCTGGTGAGGCCACGGAGCCCGTGTGGCCTCGGTGGGGACAGGGATGGGGACAGGGAGGTGGGAAGCACCCGCCCGGTCCAGGGTGCGGCTGTCACCAGCCCGCCGGGCCCGCCCACCGTGGGGCTGGGGCCGCAGTGGTGACAGTGGCCGGGACACAAGTACAGGTGTCCTGGCACACAGGTGACCTTTCCCGGCAGGTCCTCGCGGTGCACAAGCGTCACACTGCCACCTGCATGTCCTGCCTACCTGTGTGACGTTCTCTCGCACTTCTCCCCGCTGCCCCTGGCACATTCTTATCCCCATCCCACTCCTGATTCCACTCCCCGTCCGAATCCCACTCATGGAGATCCCCCTGCACAGCACAGCCCCCTGGGATGGGACCCATGTGACCTCGCCGATGCTCCATTCCCAACTCTGAGCCTGGGATTTATTGCCCTGAGCATCTGCCCTGGAGGCAAAGTCCAGGGGTGGAGCGAGGCACAGGGTGTGACTCACTGCTCTGGCCCCGCTGTCACTGCCAGCCCTGCTGTCATGCGCGTGCTGTGCCATGCTGAGCCCTGCCCTGCCAGCAGTCTGTGTCCCCGGTGCCCAGCTCAGCAGCACCTGGGTGAGGGGGCAGCCACCAGTTCCTGTCGTTTCCTAGTGGTTCTGACACCGGTGGGACAGGCTGTGACACCCCGCTTTACTCAGAGACATACCTTCCCAGCAGTGATGTCCCCCATGCCCCTGTTTGGATGTGCCCAAGACCCTTTCCCCTCCAGCTGGTGCCCTCTTCTGCCACCCCACAACTTTGGTGGGGCTGCATGGGTGCTTCTGGTGTAGGGTTGCAAGGGAGGCTGTGGAGTCATGTGTGCTGTCCCCTGCCATCCCCTCATCTGCCACCAGCCTTCCAGGCTCTCTCAGTGGCACCAGCCTCTCCAGGCGGGCCCTGTGGCCCCCAAACCACTGGGAGTGAATCCAAAGTGATGGCTCAGACAACAAATTCCAAATTCTCACCCAGGCCTGATGCAGGATGAAGTAGGAGGAGAGGGATTTTCATGCTGGGAGGCTGGGAGGGAAATGCACACAGTAATGAACAATCTCAGAAGGATACCAGCATTGGAGCAGGATGGGGAGAGGAGGCTGGAGCACCATCAATTAGGAAGGTGGCAATTACCAGTCTAATGAGATATCAGGTTGAATCCTAAAAGCATCAGGATTCTTTCACAGTGAGATGTAACTGCTGCAGTGTTCATCCTCTGGGGTATTTGCTCAGACAAAACATTTCCTTTCCTGCAAGACCAACAGATTTTTGACAGAAGAGGCAGCATGTGTGAAACTGCCCAGTGCTCTCAGTGCCTGACCCGTGATTGTGCAGAAACGCCCCAGAAAGCAGCTTTATTTGGTCCTCTTAGAGCTTCTGAGGACGTGGAGACCCCAATTTTCCTCACAGGAGAAGGCTGTGGTGAGGAGCACCAGAGGGAGGGAGCGTGCCCTGCTTGGACACACCAACAGGTTGGCCCCACGGAAAGGTAGGGGGTCAGGAGCAGAGTCCAGCCCTGGGCACTGCTTGTTTTTCCCTGGATGGCCCCAGAGCCCCTCTCACCGCTCCCATGGCTGTCCTCAATTGGGATGACTGGATTGATCCAACCCTCCCTCTGCCCTCACCTGACCCCCAGCCATCCTATGGCCCCCCTGTCCCCAGCCCTGCTGTGCCACCTCACTGGGATCTGTCTCCCTGTCACATCCCCTGGGGTCCCCCTCTGCCCCCTCTGCTCTTAACCCCCCTCTGCTCTTACCACAGCTGGGGATCACATCCCACCTTCCACCATGGAGCTGAACCAGACATCCCTACCTCCCTCATTTCCTGTGATGGACACCGAAGGAGATGATTCCTGTGGGATCAGTGTTACCGATGTGGCCATAGACAGTGTCACGCTGCTCATCTGCCTCTGCGGGCTGGCTGGGAATGGGGCTGTGCTCTGCCTCCTCGGATTCCACATCCACAGGAACCCCATCACTGTCTACATCCTCAACCTGGCCGTTGCCGACTTCACCTTCCTCCTCTTCATGGTCCCCTCCTCCCTGCTCTACCTGCTGGAGGATGTGTCCTGCTCCACTGCTGTGTCCCTGAAGTACCTGAGGTCCCTTCTCCTGCTGTCACTGTTCTCCTACAACATGGGGCTGTACCTGCTGACAGCCATCAGCATTGAGAGGTGTGGTTCAATTCTCTTCCCCCTCTGGTACCGCTGCCATCGTCCCCAGCACCTGTCATGGGTGGTGTGTGCCCTGCTCTGGGCACTCTCCATCACTGTCATGATTGTGGTGACCTCCCTGTGCCTGTCACACAAGTACGAGCACTGCCGGGTGTCTCTCATCTCCATGTACGCCCTCAGCTTCCTCATCTTTGCTCCACCCATGGTCATCTCCAATGTGATCCTCTTCATCAAGGTCCTGTGTGGATCCAAGAGACGTCAGCCTAAGAGGCTCTACATTGTTATCTTCCTCACTGTGCTCTTCTTCCTCATCTTTGGAGTGCCCCTCAGCCTCTGGAATTTCCTTCAGCAGCTCAGCCACATGGTTGTGTCTTCCCAGGTGGTTTTCCTGCTTGCCTGCATCAACAGCAGCATCAACCCCTTCATCTACTTCTTGGTGGGGAGCTGCTGGAGGCACTGCTCCATTGTGTCCCTCCAGGTCGCCTTCCGGAGGGTCTTTGAGGAGACAGGGATCACCACAATCTCCAGCTGAGAGGCCACTGTGGTCCCACTCGCCGTGCTGTCCATGCTGCTGTCATGCTCAGCTGCCCACCCTTGCTCCCAGCCAGGCCTGCAGGTCATCTTCGTGCAGCTGTGAGTCAGGATGCATTCCATAGCTTTTAGCATCCCTTTTCCCATCCCACTGATCCATGTTGTTGTATCTATCCCCATCCCTATCCCTATCCCTATCCCTATCCCTATCCCTATCCCTATCCCTATCCCTATCCCTATCCCTATCCCTATCCCTATCCCTATCCCTATCCCTATCCCTATCCCTATCCTTATCCCTATCCCTATCCCTATCCCTATCCCTATCCCTATCCATCACATTCCCATCCCATCTGCATTCCCACCCCAGTCCTATCCCCAAAACATCCTCATCGCAGCTCTCCTTCCCTGTTGCTTGTACCTATTCCACCCCCATGCTGCTCCCTGTCCCTATCTCTGCCCCATTCTCCATCCCATCCCATCCCATCCCATCCCATCCCATCCCANNNNCCATCCCATCCCATTCCATCCCATCCCATCCCATCCCATCCCGCGGGTTTCCCAGCTGGCGTCTGCTCCGAGCGTGGTCCGTGGGGCTCTGCTGCCCTCCTGTGGAAATATTTGGGATTGCCGGGATCCAGACCCTTCTCGATCACCTCTGACATCCCAGATCCCCGCCTGGGGCCGCCTTCCTCCCTAACAGCCCCGCTCCGCCCGGGATCCCCGGCAGTGTGTCCACTCCTGGCTAGTCCACGCTCTTCCGCCCCAATAAACGCTGATGGATCCATCCCACTGTCGCCTCTTGTCCCTCCCCAAGGGAGGGTAGGGGGCGGAACACCGCGGGTGAAGCTCTGGAGGGGGATCTCCCAGAGGAAAAGTCCCCGAAAACCGTGTGAAGCAGTTTGGGGTGAGCAGCCCGTGGGGAGGGACTGGAGCGTCAGGCATGGGGCTGGAGGGATGGGAAGGATGGCAGGTGGGTGGGCTTCATGGAGGAGTGGGATGGGAGGCTGGTGTGGGAGGTGTGAGACATGATGGAGCTAGTGGGAATATGTGGTGGGAAGGTGTGGGATGTGGTGGGGCTGGTGACCTCAGTGAATCCACAGGGAGGTGGGTGATGCCCTGTGGAGCCCATGGTGAAAAACACAGATGTCACTCTGCTCCTGGAAGGGGGTGGCCATGCTGACGACCACGGCCTTCTCCTCTTCTTGCTGCTGCACCATGTGAACCTGAAGACAGCGAGGAAGAAGAACTTCTGAAAGCAGAGACGTTTGCAACTGGCTCACAAAATTAAAAATTAAAGACCTTTGTGGAGATCTCTGCTGCGACACTTATGGAGCCCATGGGCCATCCTGTCCATGCCAGCTGTGACGGTGCCACCCCAGCACTTGGGATCATGATTGCTCCAGGGAGCACAAGCCATGGGTGTGTCCCCTCCAGCCACATTCGCGGCTGGCAGCAGGAGCCAGAGGAAGCTGGGAAGTGCTGGCAGATGAGGAGAAGGCAGTTCAGGGTTAACGGTGCTGTTTATTGGTATCAGACCTCAGTGGGATGCAGGAACCAGTCGCCAGGGGGACTTCTGGGATCAGCCCTGTGGGGCACAATCCCTTTGAGGGAATAGTGTGGTAGGACCCATGAGAGAGGAGGAAATGTGCTCCCTGCAGGGCATCCCTCAAACATTGCCCTTGGCGTTGCCCCTGCTCCCTTCTCCTGCGGGGTTACACCACCACAGGGAGGTGATACTGTGGATATTTATTAATCAGGTGACTCAAGAAAACCCTCAGCCTCTGTGCTGAGGTCCTTCAGCAGAGCAGTGGAAGGGATCAACAGGCTCAGGCCTCTGTGTCCATGGCAGGATCATTTCTGCGGGCAGTGTTTTCTTCTGGCTCGTCAAAGACTCTCTGGAGGGAGAGCCAGAGGGACCCCATGGAGCAGGGCCTCCTGCACCTCCCTGCCAAGAAGTGGATGAAAGGGCTGATGCTGCTGTGGATGCAGATGAGCAGGAAAACAACCTGGGAGGACACAACAATGTAACTGAGCTGCTGCAGGAAATTGCAGAGGCTGAGGGGGAAAGCAAAGAGGAGGGAGATGAGCACAACGAGGAAAATAATGTTGAGTCTCATGGCTTGCTGCTGCTGGGAGCCACACTTGACCCTAATGAAGAGGATTGTGCTGGAAATGACCATGGCTGCGGCAAAGACGAAGAGGTTGAGGGCGGACATGGTGATGAGAGACACCTGGCAGTGCTCGTGTTCCTGTGACTGGCACAGGGAAGTCACCATGACAATGACAGCGATGGGGAATGCCCAGAGCAGGGCACACACCACCCATAACAGGTTCTGGGAATGGTGGCAGCACTACCAGAGTGGGCAGAGGATGCATGTGCACCTGTCAATGCTGATGGCTGTCAGCAGGTACAGCCCCAGGTAGTAGGAGAACAGCAAGAGTGGAAAAAGCACCCTCAGGAACACCAGGGACAAAATTGTGTAGCAGGACAATTCCTCCAGCAGGTAGAGCAGGGTGGAGGGGACCTCAAAGTGGAGGAAGGAGAAGTTGGCGAAGGCCAGGTTGATGATGTAAAAGGTGGTGGGTTTCCTTTGGAGAAGGCAGAGCCCCGTTCCCAACCACCCCAAAGAGGCAGATGAGCAGCATCACGCTGTCTACGGCCACATCAGTGACATCAATCTCACAGAGATCATCTCTCTCAGTGGGTGAGTCAGGAGGTGGGGACACGGTGGTCACCTCCATGGATGGACACTGGGCAGGCACTGGGATGTGGCCCCTGGCTGTGGTCAGAATGGATGGGGAGTCAGTGCTTGGAGAATCCAGGGATGGACTATGTGGCTCCTCAGCAGCTCCCTGCAGTAGGAAGGATTCAGTGGAGAGGTGTGTGATTTGCAGGTAAGGAGGGCAGTGGAAATTGTGGGTTGGGAGAGGGAGGGGGGAGAGTTGGGCTGTTCGGCAAGGGATGTGGAAGGAAAGCACAAGGCAGAGGAGGGGGAACCTTGGGTGGTCACCGGCAGAGGGTGGCAGGAACAGAGCAGCTGCTGCAGGAGAGGAAGGTGGGGTAGGGAGGAGGGAAAACATTCCACTGACCTCTTCACTGTGGAGCAGCAGCAGGTAAAGGGGGTCTGTCCAGATCAGCGGCACTTCCTGGTACCTCTTGCTCCTTCGGGATCCATATCCTAAAGCGGATCCTCCCAGGTCAGTAACATGACAGAGAAAGTGCCTAGATCACCAGGAGATCCCCATTCCTGTCCCACTGGTTTCTCTCCGTGCCCTTTCCCAGTGTTGCTCCCCAAGGATCGGTTGAGTCACAGGGGAGTTGGAAATTGGATCTTTGG
>VWZP01003645.1:19881-29900 GCA_013396995.1 Dicaeum eximium
GTGCTCTCCCCGGTGCTGTCCCCACTATCCCCGAGGCTGTCCCCGGTGCTATCCCCACTATCCCCGGTGCTGTCCCCACTGTCCCCGGTGCTGTCCCCGCTGTCCCGGCTGAGCAGGGCGCGGTGCCCGCAGGTGTCGGCGCTGGCGAGCGCGGGCGGAGCGCAGAACCTGATCGTGCTGGAGCGGGCGCAGCAGCGGGTGCCCCACGGGCCGGGCGCCGTGCGCCGCGCCGGCACCACCTTCGGGCCCCTGCACAAGAGCCGCCTGGGCGAGCACGAGTTCGAGGCACTCATGAGGATGCTGGACAACCTGGTGAGCGCCAAAACACACCCAAGCCGCCCCAAAATGTGTTGGGATAAAGCAGATGGGACTCGGTTTATCCATGCAGGAAAAGCCCCTTCTTTATTCACATATTTATGTGATATATCAGAATGTGCTGTGTTAAACCTAATTAGTCAGCAACACAGTGAAACTCAGTTCATTGGTTGGTAAGGGCTATTGAGTATGTCTATCAAATTTTCTCTTTCTAGATATGGTTTTTTTTTTCACTGATTCTCATGGGTCAGACCTATTGTTTACGCAGGGGCAAACGGTTCTAGGTCATTGTGCTGGCTGTTTTCTCATTCCTCTACTTAGGAAATAGATCTTTGTGTTGGCTGTTTTCTCATTCCTCNAGCAGATGGGACTCGGTTTATCCATGCAGGAAAAGCCCCTTCTTTATTCACATATTTATGTGATATATCAGAATGTGCTGTGTTAAACCTAATTAGTCAGCAACACAGTGAAACTCAGTTCATTGGTTGGTAAGGGCTATTGAGTATGTCTATCAAATTTTCTCTTTCTAGATATGGTTTTTTTTTTCACTGATTCTCATGGGTCAGACCTATTGTTTACGCAGGGGCAAACGGTTCTAGGTCATTGTGCTGGCTGTTTTCTCATTCCTCCAAGTAGGAAATAGATAATTGTGCTAGCTCTTTTCTCATTCCTCTAACTCTTCTTTACAGGAACTTCCAAGCTACTGTTAGCTTAGCTAGAGCAGCAGCGCCTAAATCATATTTTATAACCCCTTAATTTTATAACACCCCTACCTGTCTGCAACAAAAACCCCCAGGTTTATCCCTCGCTTTTCCCCCTCTCTGTGCTCCTGCAGGGCTACCGCACGGGCTACACGTACCGCTACCCCTTCGTGCAGGAGAAGAGCAAGCCCAAGAGCGACGTGCTGATCCCGGCCACCGTCACGGCCTTCGTGTTCGAGGAGGAGCCGGCGGCCACCCCCGCCCTGCGCCAGCACGCCCAGAAGCAGCAGAAGGAGAAGACCCGGTGGCTCAACACGCCCAACACCTACACCAGGGTCAGCCTGGCCGAGGAGCAGCAGGGCAGTGCTGGTGGCCAGAGGACAAAGACCACGGTGAGGGGCAGAGGGGACAGCCAGGGGTTTGGGTGGAGGGAGTCCTGGTTATGGATCCCCCTAAAATTTGGGGTGCAGGGAGGCTGAGGGACTGCCTTCATCCTGTAATCATGATTATTTTGGAATCCTGCTGCCCCGTTCTAGTGGGGCCCAGTGTTGTTGGCTTTATTGGGGTCTTCCCTCTGGGTAAAGTGCATTTATTGGGGTCTTCTCATTTATTGGGGTCTCCCTTTAAGCAAGATACATTTATTGGGGTCTCCCCTCTACATAAGATGCATTTATTGCAGTGTCCCCTCTACGCAAGATGTGTTGTTTGGGGTCTCCCACATTCATCAGGGTCTCCCTTCTACATAAAATGCTTTTATTAGGGTCTCCCCTTTATGGGGGTCTCCCTTCTACACAAGATCTATTTATAAGAGCCTTCCCTCTATTACTGGGGTCTTTCCCTCGTGTATTTATGGGGTCTCTCCTCCATGTAACACCTGTTTATCAAGGTCTCCCCTCTACACAAGAAGCTTTTTTTGGGGTCTTCCTCTATTATTGGGGTCCTCCCTCTACGCATGCTGCATTTAGTCAGGTCTCCCTCTGTGCAGGGAGCGTTTATTGGGGTCTCCTGCCCTTATGGTGTTTCCCCTCTACCAGCGGGGCCTTCCCTCCATACAAGTTGCATTTTTCGGGGTCCCCCTTCTCTCCTCGGGGTCTCCTGCTTCCCAAACCCCCCCTCCCGGGTTTGCAGTGGCTGCGGGCAGACGAGGTGGAGAAGGGCAGCAGCGGGACCCCCATCCGCATCGAGAACCCCAACCAGTTCGTGCCGCTCTACACGGACCCGCAGGAGGTGCTGGAGATGCGCAACAAGGTGGGCTGGGCTGGCCTGGGGACAGCGGGGGGACAGCGGGGTGACAGCGGGGTGCTGGGCTGGCTTAGCCCCGTCCTCGCAGGGGGGTTTATCCCTGTCCTGCCCCACAGATCCGCGAGCAAAACCGCCAGGACGTGAAGTCAGCCGGGCCCCAGTCGCAGCTGCTGGCCAGCGTCATCGCCGAGAGCAGCCGCAGCCCCGTACGGCACCCGTGTCACCCTGTGTCACCTGTGTCACCCCATGTCACCCCACGTCCCCAGTCCTGTGACAGACACCCCGTGTTCCCAGCCCTGTCCCCAGCCCATGTCACCCTGTGTCCCCAGCCCACGACATCCCATGTCCCCAGCCCTGTCCCCAGCTCAGGACACCCTGTATCACCCCATGTCCCCAGCCCATGTCACCCCATGTCCCCAGCCCTGTCCCCAGCCCGTGTCACCCCATGTCCCCAGCCCATGTCACCCCATGTCCCCAGCATTCCAAGGTCCAGGGGCAGAGGTGACACTGCTCGGGGCAGGGGACACTGCTCCAATGGGGCTGACACTGCCCGGGGTGGGGGGTGGGGTTGCTGACTCAGTTCCAGAGGGTGTGACACCGCTCTGGAGGGGTGACATCTCTCCAGGGGGTGTGACACCGCTCTGGGGTCTGTCTCAGTCCACCGAGAGCCACCTGGGGGACGCAGAGGCCAAGGAGGGCCGGGAAGAGGCTCCCCCCGAGCCGGAGCCCCCCAACCCCTTCAGCCAGCTCACGGACCAGGAGCTGGAGGAGTACAAGCAGGAGGTGGAGAGGAAGAAACGCCTGCAGGGTAGGAGAGACCCCAAAAACCCGCAGACACCCCCGGGTGGCACTGAGGGGACCCGGGGCCAGCGTGTCTCTCTGTGGCAGGCGAGAAGGACGCGGCAGCGGAGGAGACCGGGGCTCCCCCCCCGGAGCCACCCCCTGCGGAGCCCCCGGCGCCTGCGGAGCCCACGGAGGGTGAGTGGGGTGTCGAGCACCCCAAACCGAGGGGTGGGGAGGACAATGGAGAGGAGTGGGGGGACAAAGGGCGGCTGTGGCAGCTCGCTGTCCCCTCCGGTGCCGTCACCCCGCTGCAGAGAGGCCGAGCAGCGATGGGGATTCACGGCAGGAGGATGCGAGGCTGCCGGGGCTGTGTGGGGTGCGGGGGACATCCCTGTCCCCACCCCTGTCCCCACCCCTGTCCCCACCCCCGGCGGGTGCGATGTTCCCATTGTTGGGTCCGGGGCGCGGCTCGGGGCTGCTGGCTCTGCCATGGTGTCTCGTGGTGTCTCTGTCTGTCTGTCTGTCTGTCTGTCTGTGTCCACAACTCTCCTTTCTCTTTCCTCCCCGTGTGCCTGTCACCCAAGGAGTTATCCCTGAATCCCTGGCGCCGTAGTAAGTACGGAGAGGCCACCCCGGACGAGGGACACGGGCTCGGGGGGATCTTCGGTCTCTCTCCATGGCCCACCCCAGCCCCGCTCGAGGGAAATCCCTTAGGAAATCCCTTGGGAAATCCCTCCTCGTTGTTGCTCGCTGCTTTTCGTGCCGCCTCCTCCCGGCTCTCCATCCCACATCGCTTGTCCCGCAGGGAGGGGGGGGCTCGGGGGGCTCAGGGAAGCGGTGCCTGCGGCAGGACGGGAACAAATCCCAACTCCTGGAGCTCAAATCCTGCTCCTGCCCAGGCCCCGCCGGACATCTGGGGGGATAAACCCCCTCCCCACGACCCCGGTGCCGCTGCCCCAATTCCCTGTTCCCTCTCCCCTTCCCAAGGTGATAAGAAGGCCGATGGTGGCCAAGCCCCCCCCGACTCCACTGCCAAGAAGGAGCCGCCAGCGGTGGTGAACGGGAAAGATGAGGAGCCAAGCACCGAGGAAAACCTTGGAAAAGGGGGGACGGACCGGACAACCACCAACACCGACCAGGATGCCCCCAAGGAGAAGGAGACAGTGACCAGCAACCCCGTGTCCCCCGACGGTTCGCCCTCCAAATCACCCTCCAAAAAGAAGAAGAAATTCCGGACCCCGTCTTTCCTGAAGAAAGGCAAAAAGAAGGAAAAGATCGAATCCTGAGGGATCCCGGAGCGCCGGGGCGGGCGCAGCTCCTGCCTCTCGCGTTTGGCCGAGGCGCGGCCCCGATCCCCCAAAATCCGGCTCTTTTCCGGGCCCTCCTGGCACACGGCACCTCGTCCCCCTTGCCACCGCCTCTGGAGGCGGCCACCGAGCTTCGAGAGACTGTGGTCCCCGTCTGGGGAAATTCCCGCTGCATCTCCCTCCCCCCTTTCCCTCCTGGGCTCCGGCCCCTTCCCACCGAGGGTTGAATTTTCTCCACCAGAGCCCAGATCTGCTCGATTTGAGGAAGAAAAGGGTGTTTTGTGGTTATTTTCTTCACCTTCTGTTTCAAGCTCTGCTGGAATGGCGCTGGCTTCATCCCCAGGGAAAACTGCCCATGGCTTCTCCGGGAGAACGGGATCGAGCTGGAGGCGGGGGATTGCTTTTCCTGAAGGAGGAGCCGAGGTTTTTCCTTCCCGGATTGTAATCTTCCTCTCCTCGTGCTCAAGAACCACTTCATCCCCTTCTCCTGGCACTCCCACCCCGTGTTTTCCCCACGCCAAGGAGGAGCAGCAGGATTTCCCACCGCTGGAAAAGCCCCCGGCTCACTGCACGACCCGCACCTGGGAAAACGGGGAAAAAAAAAAAAAAAAACAAACCAAACCACACCTCCGGGAATTGTCTGTGTTATTTAAAACTGAGGAAAACTCACTCACTAAGTGCTACTTCGGGATGAACACACGCTGCCAGCTCCCGCCGGCTCCGCTCACAGCGACCCCGGCCACGCCACGCCGGATCCCCGCTTTTCCCAGCTCTGGATTCCCAGCACTAATTCCATCCTTCCTGGCGTTCCCTCCCCTCCCAGCGTGACACCCTCCCGGCCAAGCCCTTCCCGGGAAGTTCCCCGCCGCCGTTCCAGCGCTGGCATTTGGGGATAAATCCCCGGGATCAGCCCCTCACCCTCCCACTTTCCTGGGGGCTCGTCCTGAGCCTTCCCGCAGCCCGGAGCTCTGTCCAGGAGGTCGGGAATGCCCCAGAACCCCCCATTTGGGGTTCCTTCACCCCAGCAGGATGTCCCCGAGTGCCATCACTGCGGTTTCAAACCTTTTCACTGCTGTGGGGGTTGGATCCCCTCTGGAAGAGCGGAATGCGGAATGGGGGGTGCAGGAAACAGCAACAGGGATCCTGCCAGAGCCCCCTGGCCAGCCTGAGGTGGATTTTGGGAAGAGCTTTTGCCCTGCCCAGTGTCCCCCCACAGGTCCCCATCGCACTCGTGCAGGATGGGGGGCACCGAGGGGACACTGAGCCCCCAAACCCCCCCCCAGCCCGGTCACTGGGGGGGCTGTTCCTCACTGCCACTGATTTTAAGGCTCTTTGAGGCCATTTTTGTCCCTGGGCTGTTCCCCCTGGGTGACCCAGGGCAGCAGAGACAGCTGTGTCACCTCCCTGGGGTAGCACTGTCACACCTGGGGGGAATTCCTGAATGACAGCACTGCCACACCCCCAGCCCAACCCCGGGGCTCCCCCAGGGCTTTTGTCACCCCTCTGTCCCTGAAGGTCTGTCCCCAGGGCCTTTGTCACCCCTTTTCTCCCCAAGGCTCTGTCCCCACGGCCTTTGTCACCCCTTTTCCCAGGGGCCACTGGCTTTGCAGGGGACCCCGAGATTGACTTCCCCCTCCATGAAATTCTGGGGAGTTTCGGGCAGAAAGGGATGAAGGCTCCAGTGCCACCATCATCACCAGGATCAGGGTCCTGCCTGCGCAGCTGGAAGGAGCCAGAGCCAAGATCACACCCCGGGACCACCCTTGGGGTAATTCCCCCCTCCCCTCACTCCAGCAAGGCTCAGGGCGGGGGCAGATCCCTGATCCGGGATTGGAATCCTCCACATCCACACCTCTGCTGGAAAACAGGGGCTGATCCCAGGCTGGCAGCGGGGAAGGGCGAGTCCAGCTGTGCTCAGCACCCCCGCTCCCATCTGGGGCTGCCCGGGAAGGGTGTGGAGCCCCCGGGATGCCACCGGGGCGTGTGGCACATCCCCGCGGGTGACAATCGCGGCCGGGAGCGCGTGGAACGCCGGTGTAAATAAATAAACCCCGTGTTTGGCACCCGGCAGTGCCTGGAGACTGAGGGGCGAGCGACGGGGATGGGATGGAGGTGGGGACGGAAATGGGGGTGAGATGGGATGGGATGGAGATGGGGANAGGAATGGGGATGGGATTACATGGGACGCGGATGGAGGTGGAACAGGACAGGGATGGGGTTCAGGCCATGTGGATGGCACGGTGCCACGGTACAGGAATGGGACTCCCCGGTTCAGTGCCCTCACGGACACGGCCCGGAGCCGCTGGCACCGGGTGTGCCGGACAGCGGGAACGTTCCGGCAGCGCCCAGAGAAGCCCGGACCGAACCCAGGCACAGCCGGACCGCGCCCGCCTGCTTGAACGCGGGGACCCGAACCGAGGACGCGGCTCCACGGGCCGGGCAGGGAAAGGCTGGGACCAGGCAGGGACAGGCCGGGACCGGGCAGGGNGGGCAGGGAAAGGCCGGGACCGGGCAGGGCCGGGCAGGGAAAGGCCGGGGCCGGGCAGGGACAGGCCGGGACCGGGCAGGGAAAGGCCGGGACCGGGCAGGGACAGGCCGGGACCGGGCAGGCCGGAGCGCAGAGAACGAGCAGCGGCCTGCGGAGGGTGACGGTAACAGCCCCGCCTTCCTCCCCTCCCCTTCCTCCCTTCCTGCCCTCCTCTTCCTCCCGGCCCTCCCCTCGCTCTCCGGGCGAACGGCGGGACCGGGCCGGTGCGTCCCGATGCGGCGCTGATCGGCCCCGCACGCCGGGTCTCCTCAGGCCCGGTCCCGTCTCCTCAGCCCGGTCCCCTCAGCCGGGTCCCCTCAGGCCCGGTCCGGTCAGGCCGGGTCTCCTCAGCCGGGTTCCCTCAGCCCGGTCCCCTCAGGCCGGTCCCGTCACTCCGGGTCCCCTCAGGCCGGCGGCGCCGTGGGAGCAGCAGCGCGGGGCTGAGGGCGGCCATGGGCCGCAGCCGCTCCCGGTCACCGCCGCGGCGGGGTGAGGGGGCACCGGGGAGGGACGGGGGGACCCGGGGAGATCCGGGTGGAAGGGCCAGACCCGGGGGAAGGGGGGACCGGGACCCTCCGGGGCGGGGGAGGCGCCGGTTCCTCGCTCTGGGGGAGAGCAGAGACCCCCCCCTCCATCATCCTCTTCTTCCTCCTCATCCTTTTCCTCCTTCTCCTCTGCGTCCTTTTCCTCCTTCTCGTCTCCTTTTCCTCCTTCTCCCCCTCCCCATCCTTTTCTTCTTCTCCTCCTCTTTCTCTCCTCCTCCCACCCCTCTCCACCTTCCTCAGGTTTTTGGGGACCATCACCCGCTCCGGGTGATTTCCTTCCCCCTGGATCATTCCCCCCGCTCCAGTGGAGATTTGTCCTGCTGCTCCTTCACTCCCGGGGGGTTCCTGAGCCCAGAACTGCCCTGGAGGGGCAGGAGGGAATGTCCTGGGAGCTGGGGCTTTGTGTGGGATTTCTGTGGGATTTCTGTGGGATTTCCCGTGGGATTTCCCGTGGGATTTCAGCAGCAGCTGACCCTTCCCCGGGCAGAGCGCCGGCGCTCGCGTTCCACGTCCCGGGACAGGGACAGGCGGCGGCGGGAGCGATCGCGGTCCCGGGACAGGGACAGGAGGAGGAGCCGCTCCCGCTCCCCACACCGGAGACGATCCAGGTGAGGGTGGGGACTGTGCAGGTGAGGGGAGAGACACCCAGGTGAGGGCAGGGATGATCCAGGGGAGGGGAGAGACACCCAGGTGAGGGCAGGGATGATCCAGGTGAGGACAGGGACACCCAGGTGAGGGCAGGGATGATCCAGGGGAGGACAGGGACACCCAGGGGAGGGCAGGGATGATCCAGGGGAGGGCAGGGATGATCCAGGGGAGGGGAGAGACACCCAGGTGAGGGCAGGGATGATCCAGGTGAGGACAGGGACAGCACCATGGGCTGGGGACAGCCAGGTAAGGGCAGCCTGGGTGACCTGGGGACAGCAGGAGCTCCAGGTGGGGATCCCAGGTGGGAATTGCAGCCACACCTGGCGTGCCCCAGCAGGTCCCCGCGCCGGCACCGCTCCAGCTCCTCGTCGCCAGCCCGGCCCAAGGAGCGCCGGGATGAGGAGAAGAAGGAGCTCAAGGACTCCAAGAAGGAGAGGCAGATCACAGGTGAGGGGGGATTTCCCTCTTGGAACACCCCCAGGTGCCCTGGGACACCTGGATTTTTGGGAATCCCAAGATCCCTGCTTGTTCAATCCCCATTTTTTCCCTCAGAGGAGGATCTGCAGGGCAAGACAGAGGAGGAGATCGAGATGATGAAGATGATGGGTTTTGCCTCCTTTGACACCACCAAGGTGGGTGCAGGCCTGAGGCTGCTCCGGGGGCTCTGCGATGTCAGCTGCCCCGTTTGGGGATAATCCACGGGATTTTGGGACGTTTCTCCTCAGGGGAAGAAGGTGGATGGTGCTGCCAATGCCTACGCCATCAACGTGTCCCAGAAGAGGAAGTACAGGTGTGTCCCCTGCTGTGGGGTAGGAAGGGGGGTTTGTTTTGGGAGGTAGCTGTGGGCACTGCCTCGCTGTGATCCAGCTTCCAGGCCTGGGGAAAACGGGAATTTTGTGGGGTTTGGACTCAAAAACAGAGAGAGAGTTTTGCAGATCCCCCTGGGAATAGAGATCAGGTGGGGTGTGCCCAGTGAGGCCTGGGGCAGCAGGAGGTGAGGCTGTTCCCATGGTTTATTCCCAAAAAACACCCAGTTTGTCCATCCTGCTCCCTCTCTGATGGGAACCCAGGGATCCTCACACTGCTCTGCAGCAGCTGGGAGCTTTCCTGCCCTTTTTTGGGTCAAATCCTTGGGGATTGGGTTCCCTGTGCCCGCTGAGCCCCCTTGCCAGCCTCCCCTGGGTGTTGTTATCCCGATTTCCCTGGATCCAGGGCTGACTCTGGCTCCGTCCTGGCCCAGGCAATACATGAACAGAAAAGGAGGATTCAACAGGCCCCTGGATTTCATCGCCTGAGCCCGGGACAGACCCCCCCAGGGAGGGGTTTGGCTTCCCTGTACTCTCCTGGGCGGCTCCAGCGCTGGATCCCGGTGGAATTTGGGTTATTCCCCACAAATCCCACACCCAGAGCCGCCACGGGTTCCCGTTCCCCAGACTTTTGTTATTTTTTTTTACAACAAAGGTCAGTTCCTGGTTGGGATTCCGCTGTGTTTTCCCTGTTGTTGGTTTGGTTCCCTGTTAATAAAACCACAGATGTATTTTTTCCTTTAATTTTTATCATTCTGAGATAAAGCAGGGCCCATGTCCCCATCCTGGGTGTCCCTATCCGGGGCTCTGTCCCCATGCCAGGGCTCTGTCCCTGTTCTGGGGGTCTCGGTTCCTGTCCCTGTCCCTGTCCCCATTCCGGGTCCCTGTCTCTGTTCCTGTTCCCATCCCGGGGGTCCCTGTCCCTGTCCCCACCCTGGGGCTCTGTCCCTGTCCTGGGGGTCCCTGTCCCCATCCCGAGGGTCTCGGTCCCTGTCCCTGTCTCTGGGTCTCTGTCTCTGTCCCTGTCCCCTGGTCCCTGTCCCCGATCCCCATTCCCATCCCGGGGGTCTCTGTCCCTGTCCCCGATCCCCGTTCCCATCCCGGGGGTCTCTGTCCCTGTCCCCGTTCCCGTTCCCATCCCGGGG
>VWZP01003646.1:4845-17989 GCA_013396995.1 Dicaeum eximium
TGTGTGTGAACGGGCTGTGCCGGAACAACGCCGGCTCCTTCGCCTGCGAGTGCTCCCCGGGCAGCAAACTGGACCCCAGCGGCACCATCTGTGTGGGTGAGCTCCTGCCAGGCCCGGGGGGCACTGCCAGCGTCACCCTGCACGCCCACCCGGCCTGGCACAGGGACAGAGGAATTCCAGAGGGTGGGGATGGGTGGGATCTTGGGCAGGAATTCCTGGGTGTTGAGGCCGTGGGGTGGATTTCCCAGGATGGGGAATGGGAATGAGTGACCCTGGACCCCTGGCAGTGCCCGAGGCCAGGCTGGAGCACGCTGGGATCAGGGAAGGTCTCCCCATGGCAGGGGTGGCACTGGAAGGGTTTTTTTGTGGACCTGTTTTGTGGGAGCAGCCACATCCTAAAGGATCAGTGACTCCAGTGGTGAGGACAGCTCCTCTCGGGGCTGCCACGGCGGGGCTGGGGGCTCGGAGCAGCCCCTGAGCCCCCCGAGTGTCCCCACAGACAGCATGAAGGGCACCTGCTGGCTCAACATCCAGGACGGGCGCTGCGAGGTCAACATCAACGGGGCCACGCTGAAATCCGAGTGCTGTGCCACCCTGGGGGCAGCCTGGGGCAGCCCCTGCGAGCGCTGCGAGATCGGTGAGCCTCTGCCGGCCTCTGGCATTCCCAAAAAAATGCTGGAGTTGTGCCATGGCGTGGGATGGAGATCAGGAAAAATCAGGGGAAAAGCCCCAGAGGGTGGTCGGGCACTGACAGCGCTCTCAGGGACAGGGTGAGGTTGGTGGGGTGTTGTGAAGGGTCAGGAGTTGGACTGGATGATGCCGTGGGTCTCTCCCAGCTGCGGATATTCCGTGATTCTGTGGGAAACCTGGAAGGGTTTCCTTGCTGACATCCCTGTCCCTTGCAGACACCGCCTGTCCCCGGGGCTATGCCCGCATGAAGGGGGTCACCTGTGAAGGTAAAGTGCTGCACGAGTGGAAAACTGCTTTGCTTGGGAATGTGATCGTTGTTCTCCTGCCCCTCCGAGTCTTGGGTGGGGGGGTTCTCCACTCTCTGGCCCCTTGTCTGTGTGTCTGTGTGTCTGTGTGTCTGTGTGTCTCTGTGTCTGTGTGTCTGTGTCTGTGTCTGTGTGTCTGTGTGTCTGTGTGTCTGTGTGTCTGTGTGTCTGTGTGTCTGTGTCTGTGTGTCTGTGTGTCTGTGTCTGTGTGTCTGTGTCTGTGTGTCTGTGTGTCTGTGTGTCTGTGTCTGTGTCTGTGTCTGTGTCTGTGTCTGTGTCTGTCTGTCTGTGCCCAGATCCTGGCTCCCTTTGTGCCTGGTTTTCATGGGTAAGTTGCCACTTGGAGCCCTGTGGGCAGCTCTGGGCTCCTCCCAGCTCCTCCAGGAGCCCCTTGAGGCCCCCCTGGCCGTGTCCCCGTGCCACCCCTCACCTTGTCCCCCCCTGTGCCCGCAGATGTGAACGAGTGCGAGGTGTTCCCGGGCGTGTGCCCCAACGGGCGCTGCGTGAACTCGGCCGGCTCCTTCCGCTGCGAGTGCCCCGAGGGGCTGACCCTGGATGGCACTGCCAGGACCTGCGTGGGTAAGGACACCTCCTCTGCCCGGATCCTGCCCTCCTCCCAGCTGCTCCCTCCCCGCCAGGAATTCTTGGGATTTGAGTCATAAATGAAAAACTCACAGAAAACCCCTTACAGCTGAACCAGAGTTTTGTGTTCCCAAGTGCAGCCTGTAACACCATTGTCCTTCTTGGGTGGGCTTCGGCAGTAAAACCTGATAAAACAAAAACAAATGTACCAAAATTTACAAAAATAAAACCAAATAACCTCAGGGGTTAAAGACATGGCCCAGCAGCCCTTAAACAGCTCCTGGGCCCCCAGTGCCATGCTCCTGCCCTTTGTAGGGGTCACCTGTGCTTGCAGCGCTGCTTTGGAGAAAAGCCTGGAAGTGGCACTCAGTGCTACAGTCTGGGTGACAACGTGGTGTTGGGTCACAGGCTGGACTCGAAGATCTCAAAGGTCTTTTCCAGCCTAAATTCTGCGATTCTGTGAGGCTCCATCCTCCGGCCCTGTTGCCAGCAGTCCACTCTGTGGAACCCTTCCCAAAAAACCTTTTCTCACCCACATGGGGGGCTCACCCACATGGACTCCACAGCCAAAGCCACCCCCAGCACGTCCCAGCGAGCGATCCCCGTGTCTGTGCCGGGGGCTGAGGCGCTCTGTGTCCCCAGACGTGCGGGTGGAGCAGTGCTACATGCGCTGGGACGAGGACGAGTGCACGGAGCCGCTGCCCGGCAAGTTCCGCATGGACATGTGCTGCTGCTCCGTGGGCTCGGCCTGGGGCTCCGACTGCGAGGAGTGTCCCCGCCCCGGCTCCAGCGACTACAAGGCGCTCTGTCCCCGCGGGCCCGGCTTCGCCAACCGCGGCGATGTGCTCTCGGGACGGCCCTTCTACAAAGGTGAGGGGAAATCGGGGCTGGAAGGCCGGGCTGGGCTTGGCCCTTCTGGGCTGCGGCCCTGCTGCCTGAGGGGGTTCATGGAGATTCCTCTTCCCTGAATGCCTGAGGGGGTTCATGGACACTGCCCTTGCTGAATGCCTGAGGGGGTTCATGGACACCCCCCTCACTGAATGCCTGAGGGGGTTCATGGAGATTCCCCTCGCTGAATGCCTGAGGGGGTTCATGGACACCCCCCTTGCTGAATGCCTGAGGGGGTTCATGGACACCCCCCTTGCTGAATGCCTGAGGGGTTCATGGACACCCCCCTCCCTGAATGCCTCTGATCCCCCTCAGATGTGAACGAGTGCAAGGTGTTCTCCGGGCTGTGCACCCACGGCACCTGCAGGAACACCATCGGCAGCTTCAGGTGCATCTGCGGCAATGGCTTTGCTCTGGATGCTGAGGAGAGGAACTGCACAGGTGAGGGGCTCCCTCTGGGCTGTTCCTGCTGCTTTTGGGGTGCTCAGCGGGGTTGGGCTGCCCAGAGGAGTCCTGGCACTTATTTAGGGACGTGGAGAGGAGCCGAGGGCAGGACCACGAGCAGGAGCATCAAGGCCAGGGTGGATGAGGTTTGGAGCAGCCTGGGACAGTGGGAGTGTCCCTGCCCATGCTGGGGTGGCACTGGGTGGGATTTAAGGTCCCTCCAGCCCAAACCATCCTGGAATTCCATGATTCCATAAGGCTCCTCCTGCCTGTGGGGTGAAGGATCAGCCCTGCCCCAGGGAGCAGCAGAACTGCAGCCTCCCCAAGGACAGGGAATCCCTTTGCCTGCTGGTCCCTGGTGTGCCGTGCAGGCAGCCCAGCGCTGGTGCTGGCCGTGCTGGTGGCCTGTCCTGCCCCGCCCCAGTGCCTGTCCTTGTCCCCAGACATCGACGAGTGCCGCATCTCCCCCGACCTGTGCGGCCACGGCTCCTGCGTGAACACCCCGGGCAGCTTCGAGTGCGAGTGCTTCGAGGGCTACGAGAGCGGCTTCATGATGATGAAGAACTGCATGGGTGAGTGAGGCTGGGCCCCTGTGGCACCTCCTGACCCTCCTGGCACAGAGCAGGGCACGGCCAGGACCGGAGCTGCCCAGCTCCCCGAACCTTGCGTGGATCAAGCCCTCCATGAGGAGTTCTGGGACACCTTGTGCCCCCTTCCACCCCCTCACCTCTCAGTTGTAGGGGCTCCCTTCACCTGCCCATTTAACCTCCCTTTACCCTCTCACAATTCCTTACAGGTCCTCCCGTCTGCCCAAGGCTTGTTTTTATTCTGTGAGAGTCTCATCTGTTTTCAATTGAATAATTCTTGTTTGGAGCTTAAAAAATCCCATCAGTGACCTCAGTACCTCAGTTTGTCTCCAACAGCTCAGCCAGACTCTTGCTGTCCTCTAATTCCTGGCATTCCATGTTCCTCTCCTCTGTCCAGCCAGACTCACTTGTCTCACTGACCTGCTCTTAATATTCTGCTTTGGCTTGGACTTTCAAACCACTTCAAGCCATGATTCAACACCATTTATTTATTTTTCATGTTTTATTCTCTGTGCTCTTTAAAATAAATCACTGCCTCTGGCAGGGGCTTTGTCTTTTCCATACAATTTGTAGCGTGGGTTTCCACAGCTCCCACTGATCATCCTCCTCCTCCTGCTCCATTTCTGGGACATTGGGAATATCACAGTGCTCACCCATGACCTTGGTGCCTTCTTGCAGTAATCAGATTTCTAATCTTTATAGAAGGATATAAATTTCATTGTTCTTTTCATTGTTCTTTTTTTTTTTTAATTTAATGCTCGCTGTTACTTGTCCAATTCCACTTTCTCCTTTTTTTCTGGGTGACAGGGAGCTGGGTCATCTCACCCCAAAGGGGGTGGTGACATTTTGTCATTGCCTGTGGTCAAGGATTAACTTCTTCCCACCTGTGTTTGGCAAAAGAATTTGGCTTCAACCTCCTGAGGGAGGAATTCTTTCCAGCCTGGGGCAGGGGACAACACCAGCAGTGAAAATGTAGCCTGGGATTCACCAGGAATGGGCTCCCACTGATGTGGGGGTGTTTGGTAGGGACTTGTCACCCCCATTTCCAGGTGTATCCCAGCCCTCTTTACCTGGAAGTCTCATCAGAGTTTTATCCAAGTCAGGAAAAATAACCCATTCTTAACTTCAAGGCTAGAGTCAGGAAAATAAACATGAGAGGAAAATTAGTTTTTTTAAAATATATCCAACCTCAGTCTCTTTCTCTGCTGTCACTGAGGGACTCTTGGGTTCTGCTGAGCTCGAGGCACGAGCTGGGATTTCCCAACATTCAGACTCCAACCAGGAGACCACTGGATCCAAACCCAGCACTCCCTGCCCTGTTAACTGTGTGATATTCCCTGTTCTGGGATCCAAGCCCTGCACTCCCTGCCCTGTTAACCGTGTGATATTCCCTGTTCTGGGGTCCAAACCCAGCTATCCCTGCCCTGTTAACTGTGTGATATCCCCTGTCCTGGGCTGTTCCTCCAGTGGAGAAGGCTCTGGAAGGGACCAATCCCATTTTCCCGTGCAGACATCAACGAGTGCGAGCGGGACCCGCTGCTGTGCCGGGGCGGGATCTGCATGAACACCGACGGCAGCTTCGAGTGCATCTGCCCCCCTGGGCACGAGCTGACAGCCGAGGGCAACACCTGCATCGGTGAGGGGCACAGCAGGGGAATCCCACAGGGACAGCTCCTGCAGGGCTCTGGGTATCTCCTTCCCGTCCCGTACGTCCCATCCTGGAAGTGGCCAAGGGCTTGGAGCAGCCTGGGCTAGGGGAAGGTGTCCCTGCCCATGGGTGATCCTCAAGGTCCCTCCCACCCAAAGCCTTCTGTGCTTCCATGATGAGTGGGTCCAACTCATCCAAGAGGAGCTCGCTCCAAGACCAAGAGCTCATCCAGACCACGCTCATTCCCAGCGTTTTGTTGTTCACTTTGCTGCTTCCTTTGACCAGTGGGACAAATCCAGTTTGGACACCCAGGGGTGGGCACCAGATGATGGCCTGAGCAGGGCTGGCTGCTCCAAGTGCTCTTGTCCCCTCAGACATCAACGAGTGCTCCCTCAGTGACAACCTCTGTCGCAATGGGCGCTGTGTCAACGTCATCGGCACCTACCAATGCTCCTGCGACTCGGGCTTCCAGGCCACGCCGGACAGGCAGGGCTGTGTCGGTGAGTGCTCCTCCAAATGGTCCTTCCAGAACCTTGGGATGAGCCCAGAACCCTCCTGGGCTCGTGTGTGTTGTGTTCAGAGAGTAAAGCAAAGGGGGAATGTCCTGCATGAGTGACAGGCAAACCTGTGCTGCTGGCACAGGGGCTGTCACCAGCCATGAGGGCACGGCCAGGGGCTGGGCAGAAGGAATGAGGGGTTTTCTTGTGGCTGGGGGAGATTTGTGTCCTCTTCTCCCACCCAAACTGCTGCCTGGGCTCTTGTGTGTGCAGGGCCAGGGGCTGGGCTGGATCCCTGTGGGTCCCTCCCAACTCAGGCCACCGTGTGGTTGTCCCCAGACATCGACGAGTGCACCATCACCAACGGGGGCTGTGACACGCACTGCTCCAACTCCGAGGGCAGCTACGAGTGCAGCTGCAGCGAAGGCTATGCCCTGATGCCAGACAAGAGGTCCTGTGCAGGTCAGTGGCCACCTTGGCTCTTGCATGTGCTGCCCAGGCACCTCTGTGTCCCCCACAGTTGGCTCCAGGATGAGGAGTCTCATTTTTAAAGTCCATTCCAGAGAAAGGATTTTCCTGGGTGGATGATTTTGCTTTGCACTGCCACGTCCAGCTGCTCACGATCTGGGATTTCCTCCTTCCCCCTGGTGCTGCAGTGTTCACTGTGCTCACCTTGGCGTGGTCTCCTCTCTGCAGATATTGATGAGTGTGAGGACAACCCCGACATCTGTGATGGGGGGCAGTGCACCAACATCCCTGGGGAGTACCGCTGCCTCTGCTTCGACGGCTTCATGGCATCCCTGGACATGAAGACCTGCATTGGTGAGGCCCTGGCTGTCCCCTGGGTGTGTCCCAGCTCCACGTCCTGTCCTCAGAGCCACACCGAGGTCCTCGGGGTGTCCCATGGTTGGTTTTGTCCTGCAGATGTGAACGAGTGCGACCTCAACCCCAACATCTGCCTGCACGGCGAGTGTGAGAACACCAAGGGCTCCTTCATCTGCCACTGCCAGCTGGGCTACTTCGTCAAGAAGGGAACCACGGGCTGCACAGGTGGGAGCTCAGCACACCTGGAGCCGGGGCTGCCACTGGGAAAAAACAGGAAACCCCTCCCAGAGCTGCCCTGAGAGAGCCCCATCCCGGGGAATGCCATGTGGGGAATGCTGTGGGATGTGCTGGGCAGGCACAGAGGGCCAGGAACCCACCTGCTCCCAGGTGATGGCCAAGCCAGGAGCCTGCCCTTCCTCCTGAGCTCCTCAGCTCCAGGGTCCAACCCCTGGCAGCCTCTCCCCCAAAGCCCTGGGAGCTCCGGGAGCTGCCCAAACCCTGGGGTGGGACCAGGCCAGGCTCAGCCCTGCTGTGCTGGGAGAGCTGAGCTGTGCCAGCCCTGGTGTCCTTCCTCTGCAGACATCGATGAGTGTGAGATTGGGGCCCACAACTGTGACATGCACGCGTCCTGCATCAACATCCCCGGCAGCTTCAAGTGCAAGTGTCGCTCGGGCTGGCTCGGGGACGGGCTCAAGTGCAACGGTGAGTCCTCAGCCAGGGGAGGGGATCCCTCTCCAGCTGCTCTGCAGGCACCTGGGGAAGCTGGGCTGAGCTTCCACTGGAGCACCAGGAGGTGGAGGGGCTCAGCCTGGAGAAAAGGAGGCTCAGGAGGGACCTTGTGGCTCTGCACAACTCCTGACAGGAGGGGACAGAGGGGGGGTTGGGCTCTGCTCCCAGGGGACAACAGGACAAGAGGGAACAGCCTCAGGCTGTGCCAGGGGAGGTTTAGGTTGGATATTGGGAAAATGTCTTCATGGAAATATGCAGCCCTTGCCCAGTCACCTTCCCTGGAGGGATTCAAAGCCATGCAGATGTGGCACTTGGTGACATGGGCTGTGGCTTAGCAGTGTCCTGGTCATGGCCATAGAGGCTCCAGGGATGTATTGGAGCCTCCAAGTGCCCAGACAGTCTCCTGGGCCATTTGTGTGCCCCTGTAGCTGCTCAGGCTCAGGGCAAAGGCAAGAAAAGATGTCCAAGGCCAGGCTGGCCAGGGTTTGGGGCGACCTGGGCAAGTGGAAGTGTTCCTGGAGGTGGAACTGGATGATCCTTAAGGTCCTTCCCACCCAAACCACTCTGTGGTTCCATGATAAATGAGTCCAGCTCATCCAGGAGGCCAAGATCAGTCCAGATTAGCCAGGCCAGGCACTGACAGGCTGTTGTCCTTGCCCAGACCTGGATGAGTGTGCAACTGAGGAGCACAAGTGCAACCTGAACGCCAACTGCGTGAACACGCCCGGCTCCTACCGCTGCGCCTGCCGCGACGGCTTCAACGGCGACGGCTTCTCCTGCTCAGGTGAGCCCAGGCTGGCTGCAGCCACGGGGCTGGCACAGGGACCAGCCCCTCTGGCCACCAGCCCTGCTGGGTGCTGCCTGTGGCAGCCTGGGGATCTGTCACTGTTGAGTTAAGAATGGCGAGAATGACGCGACACTGACTCCAAGCTTCTCAGGAGGTGTGAAGAGAGGTTAATTAGAAAATACACGTATTTATAGACCAGATTGTTCACCCAGAGCCAGATTGGTCCTTGAAAAACACCCCTCACACCATTGGTTAATTAGGAACAACACCTTCTTGTAAACATTTTTTCATCAACATCACGTATACCAAATTCCACATGTTCACAAACACCAGGTGCAGAGATTAAGATAAGAATTGTTTTGATTCTGTCTCTGAGCTTTCTCACAACTTGCCCCAGACAATGTCTGGGAAAAGTTATCTGTTTCTCTCTCTGACTAAAGTCAGGAACTACAGGGTTCCCCAAAGCACAGGGCAGCCTGGTCTGTGCCACAGGCACCTCCAGCAGGGATCCAGCTCCTCCTCACAGTGTTTGGGGAGACTCAGGGCCATGACAGGAGTGGCAGCCTGCCAGCAGTGGGTGGGCACAGGCTCCTGGGGTGCCCTGGGCTGGCTGAGGGCAGCCCCAGCCTTGTGTGGACACCATCCCTCCCTGCAGACGTGGACGAGTGCGCGGACAACGTGAACCTGTGCGAGAACGGGCAGTGCCTCAACGCGCCCGGCGGGTACCGCTGCGAGTGCGAGATGGGCTTCAACCCCACCGAGGACAGCAAGGCCTGCCAGGGTGAGTCCCCAGGCTCTGACCCCCTCCTGGCCTTCTCTGTCCTCTGCTGTCACCTCCTGATCCAGCGCTGAGCCAGACCCTGGCACCTGCTGGTGCCAAACTCCTGTGGTGCCACCTCTGCCACTGGCAGCAGTTGGTCCCCAGCCTTCAGAGAGGTTGGGCTGAGCCTGGGTTCCTTCAAAATGGAGAACAGGAGTGAGGGGAGAGAGTGGGAGAGGGTGGAGTGGCTCAGCTCCCCCAGGAGATTGTCTCAAATGGCACCAGGACCGTCCTGGGGTGGGTTGGTCACAGCTGGGCAGGAGGGTGGAGCAGGAGCAGCCTGTCCTGGCCCTCACCCTGCCACAGCCTGTCCCCAGCTGTCCCTGTTTTGCAGACATTGATGAATGCACCTTCCAGAACATCTGTGTGTTTGGCACCTGCCAGAACCTGCCCGGGATGTTTCGCTGTGCCTGCGACGATGGATATGAGCTGGACAGGAGCGGGGGCAACTGCACAGGTCAGGGCTCCTGGGTCCCTGCTCTGGGCTCTTCTGGGCTCATCCATGGCAGCCTGAACCAGTCCGTGGTCCCTGTGTTGTCTTTGCTGCTGGGGGTGGCCAGGAGGGACAGCTGGGTGTGGCTCTGCTCCTCCTCTGGGCAGGGAGGTGGGAGTGGCACAGGGCAAGGTGTGTTCTGGAGGGGCTTTGTGGGGTGAGGATACACCTGGGCACAGAGCTCAGGCTGGGCTGGGCTTTCCTGGCTGTGCTCACCTTGATCTTCAGCGTGCCTCTGTCCATCCTTTCAGACATCAACGAGTGTGCAGACCCTGTGAACTGCATCAACGGGCTCTGTGTCAACACCCCTGGCAGCTACCTGTGCAACTGCCCCCAGGACTTCGAGCTGAACCCCACCGGGGTGGGCTGTGTGGGTGAGTGGGACCTCCCACCCACACCCTGGGGGTCCTTCTTGGTGGTCCCCCAACGGGGGTGGCTGTCCTTGCCTGGCTGTCCCTGCCTGGCTGTCCCTGCCTGGCTGTCCCCCGTGGGTTTAACCCTGCAGCAGCAGCAGCACCCACGTCCTGCTGAGTGTGCCCCACCTCGTGTCGCTGCCACCACCGTGGGCACCCTCTTGTTGCAGCAATGTTGCTCCAGGACAGCTCTGGAGCAGTTTTATTTCCTGGCAGTGTCCAAGGCCAGGTTGGACACTGAGGCTTGGAGCAGCCTGGGACAGTGGAAGGTGTCAAGGCCAGGATGATCCCTTCAGCCCAAACCATTTGGGATTCCCTGATCCCACACAGCTCCCAGCATAGAGCCCCAGCAGCCCACACTTTTTCCTTATCCCTGGAAGATTTCACATTCCTTTGCAGCCCATGGCAGGGTGTGGAACAGGATCACCTTTAAGCCCCTTCCATCCCAAACCCTCCCACAATTCCATGATCCCGTCCCTCCAGGAGAGGCTTTGCTGAGCAGCTCTGTCTCTGTGCAGATACCCGGGTTGGGAATTGCTTCCTGGACACGCAGGACCGAGGGGATGGGGGCATCTCCTGCAGTGCTGAAATCGGCGTGGGGGTCACCAGGGCCTCCTGCTGCTGCTCCCTGGGCCGGGCCTGGGGCAACCCCTGCGAGCTCTGTCCTCCAGCCAACACCAGTGAGTGGGGAAAAGCTTGGGATGGACACGGGGTGGGAAGGAGGGAAGAGGGGCAGGGACGCTTCCCGATGGATCCTCAACCCAGACTGGAGGTGCTGAGTTCAGGGTTTGCTGAGTTCAGGGTTTGCTGAGTTCAGGGTTTGCTGAGTTCAGGGTTTGCTGAGTTCAGGATTTGCTGAGTTCAGGGTTTGCTGAGTTCAGGGTTTGCTGAGTTCAGGGTTTGCTGAGTTCAGGATTTGCTGAGTTCAGGGTTTGCTGAGTTCAGGATTTGCTGAGTTCAGGGTTTGCTGAGTTCAGGGTTTGCTGAGCTCAGGATTTGCTCCATGCAGGGCAGGGCAGGGCAGAGCTGAAGGGGGGCAGGTGGAGCCAGGCTGTTGTGTCTGGGGGGTCCAGGTTGGGATCCTTCATTCCCAGGGGCTGGGCAGGAAATGTGGAATGCTCCCCTCGAAGGGAGGGCAGGCTGTGGGGTGGCTCAGCTGGGGATTGAGCTGCTCCATCTGAGCCCCGGGCACATCCTCATGACCTGCTCCTGCTGGGATTCTCCTGGCTCTCCCCACCCCTCCTGCCTTTCTCCACAGCCGAGTACAAGACCTTGTGCCCTGGGGGAGAAGGGTTCCGGCCCAACCCCATCACTGTCATCCTGGAGGGTGAGTTACCCCTGTTCCCATGGCCCTTCCCGAGGGATGGGGTGTCCCCAGCCCTGTGGGGACACTCTGTGCCATGGCACTGGGCTGCTGGGTGACCCCAGCTGATGGACACAAAGGGTGGCTCTCCTTGGCCGTGCTCTGGCCACGATCCAGAGCAGGGTTGGGCATGGTGAGCTGAACTCTGCAGCTCCAGGGGTGGCCCAGGCAGTGAAAATGTCCCACTGCTGTCCCTCCTCAGACATTGATGAGTGCCAGGAGCTGCCAGGGCTGTGCCAGGGTGGGAACTGTGTCAACACCTTCGGCAGCTTCCAGTGTGAGTGTCCCCTGGGCTACTACCTCAATGAGGACACCCGGATCTGCGAAGGTACCGGCACCAGGGGCTGGGGACGGGGGGTGGCACCTCCTCCAGGGGCTGGGACAGAGGGTGGCACCCTGTATGTGTGACAAGGTGACGTGTGCCAGAGCTGTGTGTGCATCCCACTGCCCCAGGAATGGTTGGGAGCATCCCTTCCCCTTCCCCTTTCCAGATTCCCTCATCACAAACCTGTCCCCGTGCCAGCCCAGCCTGGTCCCTGTGCCAAACCCACCCATCCCTCGTGCCAAGCCCACCCCCACCCCACCCCGGTGCTCTGACCCCTTTCTCCCACAGATATCGACGAGTGCTCTGCCCACATCGGGATCTGTGGCCCTGGCACCTGCTACAACACCCTGGGCAACTACACCTGCGTGTGCCCCCCTGAGTACATGCAGGTCAACGGGGGAAACAACTGCATGGGTACGGCTCCAGATCCATCTGGATTCATGGGGAGGGCTCCAAATCCATGGGCAACGCTCCAGATTTGTGGGGAGGGGTCTGGCAGTGCCATCCCACAGGGGGCTGTACCAAGGGGATGGAGCAGAAGTGCTGGAAACATGGGCTGGGATTCAAAGCTGGATGTGGCACTCTGGTCTGGGTGACAGATTGGGCATGGCTTGGGCTCCATTTGGAGGTCTTTCCTCCCATTCCTGGGGCTGGCAGTGCCATTCCCAGGGCTGGCAGTGCCATTCCCAGGGCTGTCCCAAGCCTGGCACTGCCGTTGCAGACATGAGGAAGAGCGTTTGCTACCGCAACTACAACGACACCTGCGAGAACGAGCTGTCCTTCAACATGACCAAGAAGATGTGCTGCTGCTCCTACAACATTGGCAAGGCCTGGAACAAGCCCTGCGAGCCCTGTCCCACCCCTGCCAGCCGTAAGTGCCCTCACGGGGTCCCTGTCCCACCCCTGCCAGCTGTAAGTGCCCTCACGGGGTCCCTGTCCCACCCCTGCCAGCTGTAAGTGCCCTCACAGGGTCCCTGTCCCACCCCTGCCAGCCCTAAGTGCCCTCACAGGGTCCCTGTCCCACCCCCGACAGCCGTAAATCCTTCCCATGTAATCCCTGTCCCGTCGATTTTCCCATTTTCCCATGAAATTTGGGGCATGGACACCAACAAAATAAAAGGGGAGAAAGGAGAGCGCTCTGGAGGTGGCTCCAAGCAGTGGGGAGCCCCTGCTGCCTGTCACACCCCAGTCCCAGCTCACTTGTCCCTCACTGGGCACAGCCATCACCTCGGTGTTCCCTTTCCAGCCGAGTACCAGATCCTGTGTGGGAACCAAGCCCCCGGATTTATCATTGACATCCACACAGGGAAGCCCATTGGTGAGTAAATCCTGCATCCCCTGGGGGCCAGGGCTGCTCCTGAGCCTCTGCTGTCACCCCATGGGAGCTTGGGGATGCAGAGGGGGGATGCTGATCCTGTGGAGCATTCCCGGGACGCAGAGGGGGGGATGCTGGTCCTGTGGAGCATTCCCGGGATGCAGAGGGGGGGATGCTGATGTTGGATTGGTGCAGATATCGATGAGTGCAGCGAGATCCCAGCGATCTGCACCAACGGCGTCTGCATCAACCAGATCGGGAGTTTCCGCTGCGAGTGCCCCATCGGCTTCAGCTACAACAACATCCTGCTCATCTGCGAAGGTACCGCGGCCATCCCGGCGGGATCCCGGCGCCACCCCCGCCCCGCCCCCCCACGGGCCCGCCACCAGCCCCACAGCAGCGACACAGCCGAGGTCCCGCGCAGCACCGGGAG
>VWZP01003646.1:18101-32808 GCA_013396995.1 Dicaeum eximium
TCCTGTGGAGCATTCCCGGGATGCAGAGGGAGGATGCTGGTCCTGTGGAGCATTCCCGGGATGCAGAGGGAGGATGCTGGTCCTGTGGAGCATTCCCGGGATGCAGAGGGGGGGATGCTGATGTTGGATTGGTGCAGATATCGATGAGTGCAGCGAGATCCCAGCGATCTGCACCAACGGCGTCTGCATCAACCAGATCGGGAGTTTCCGCTGCGAGTGCCCCATCGGCTTCAGCTACAACAACATCCTGCTCATCTGCGAAGGTACCGCGGCCATCCCGGCGGGATCCCGGCTCCTCCCGCTCCGGGGCGCTGCACGGGGCTGCCAGCAGCTCCACAGCCGGGATTTTTGGGATGTCCCGCTCAGCACCGGGAGCTGGACTCCCTGATCCCGGGGGTCCTTCCCGAGCTGGGAGCAGCGATCCCAGCGCTGCCTCGGCCGTTCCCGGGAGAACCCCCGCGGGATTTATCCCGGTGCCATCCCAGCATCCCCGTGCCCTCTGTCCCCGCAGACATCGACGAGTGCAGCAGCGGGGAGACGCTGTGCCAGCGGCACGCCGAGTGCGTCAACATCCCGGGCAGCTTCCGCTGCGAGTGCGCCACCGGATACCGCCTGTCCCCGGGGGGCGCCTGCGTGGGTAAGGGGACACACCTGGGCACACCTGGGAACACCTGGGACACACACCCGGNCCCGGCTCCTCCCGCTCCGGGGCGCTGCACGGGGCTGCCAGCAGCTCCACAGCCGGGATTTTTGGGATGTCCCGCTCAGCACCGGGAGCTGGACTCCCTGATCCCGGGGGTCCTTCCCGAGCTGGGAGCAGCGATCCCAGCGCTGCCTCGGCCGTTCCCGGGAGAACCCCCGCGGGATTTATCCCGGTGCCATCCCAGCATCCCCGTGCCCTCTGTCCCCGCAGACATCGNGTGCCGTCTGTCCCCGCAGACATCGACGAGTGCAGCAGCGGGGAGACGCTGTGCCAGCGGCACGCCGAGTGCGTCAACATCCCGGGCAGCTTCCGCTGCGAGTGCGCCACCGGATACCGCCTGTCCCCGGGGGGCGCCTGCGTGGGTAAGGGGACACACCTGGGCACACCTGGGAACACCTGGGACACACACCCGGGACACACTTTGTCTTACCTGAGCTGCTCACACCTGAGAAACACACCTGGGGGACACCTGGACACACCTGAGGCACACCTGGGACACACCCGGGGGACACTGGGACACACCTGATCACACCTGGGACGCACCTGGTCATACCTGAGCCGCTCACACCTGAGAAACACACCTGAGGGACACCTGGACACACCTGGGACACACCTGGGGGACACCTGGACACACCTGGGACACACCTGATCACACCTCTCCTTTTTTCCGTGATGATAGCACTTAAATCTCGTTGTCTGTGAAGTCACCTCTCCAAAACTGTGGGCGGGGCTCTGCTCTCCCCACCTGTCCCCTCCCTGCCCCTCACCTGCACCCCCTCGGCTCCGTTCCAGGTCGCAACGAGTGCCAGGAGATCCCCAACGTGTGCAGCCATGGGGACTGCGTGGACACCGAGGGCAGCTACGTCTGCATCTGCCACAACGGCTTCAAGGCCACCGGGGAGCAGACCATGTGCATGGGTCAGTGTCACCCCCGGGTCAGTGCCACCTATCCTGGGCCAGTGTCACCCCCCCAGTCAGTGCCACCTATCCCGGTGTCACCCACCCAGTCAGTGTCACCTATCCTGGGTCACTGCCACCCATCTCGGGTCAGTGTCATCCCCCCAGTCAGTGTCAGCTATCCCGGGTCAGTGCCACCCCAGAGGGACACAAGTCCCTGACACCCCAGGCTGGTGCCAAGGACAGCCGAGTGTCCCCCGGGGCTGTCCCTGTGCCCTGCAGCCACCTGGCCTCTCAGGTGTGCCCTTGTCCCCGCAGACATCGACGAGTGTGACCGGCAGCCCTGCGGCAACGGGACCTGCAAGAACACCGTGGGCTCCTACAACTGCCTGTGCTTCCCGGGCTTCGAGCTCACCCACAACAACGACTGCATGGGTGAGTCCCCGAGCCCTGGGGACACTGGGGCCAGCCCCGGTGGCCGCTGTGTGTGCCACAGGTGACTCTGACACTCTTTCTCTGGCTCTGCTCCGGTTTCCCGTGCCGCAGACGTGGACGAGTGCTCGTCCCTGGTGGGGCAGGTGTGCAGGAACGGGCAGTGCATCAACAGCGTGGGCTCCTTCCAGTGCCTGTGCCAGGAGGGCTACGACCGCACCCCTGATGGCAAGAACTGTGTGGGTGAGTGTCCCCTCCAGTGTCCACTCCAGTGTCCACTCCAGTGTCCACTCCAGTGCCCACTCCACTGCCCACTCCAGTGCCCATTCCACTGTCCATTCCACTGTCCACTCCAGTGCCCACTCCACTGCCCACTCCAGTGCCCAGGGTCCTGTGGCCTGACTGGTGCTGTCCATGTGGTCCCCAAGCTGGTGCCAGCAGTGGGGTTCTCCAGAAGCACCCAAAAGTCCCCTCAAGCCAAGCCTGCTCATTGAAATGCCCATGGAGAGCAGGACTGGCCCCTCCCTGCCTCCATCTCCCTCCAGGCTTGTCCTCTCCATCTGCTGGGACCTGCAGGCAGTGGGAGAAATGTCCTGTCCATGCCCTAAAGTCATGCCAGGGATGCCCTGGGGACCATCCTGGAAATGTCTCCCCTGTTCCCTGTCACCTCTGGGGCAAAGCAGGGCCTGGTGCACCCCCGGGTGCTCAGAGCAGAGCCCAGAGCCCACCCCTGGCTGTTTTCCCCTCTCCAGACATCAACGAGTGTGTGAGCCTGCCCGGGACCTGCTCCCCGGGCACCTGCCAGAACCTGGAGGGCTCCTTCCGCTGCATCTGCCCCCCTGGCTACGAGGTGCAGAACGACAACTGCATCGGTGAGCCCGGCTCTGTGCCCCGTCCCCAGCCCCTGCACACCCACCCTGCCCTTCCCGAGGGGCCAGGGGCACCCCAGGGGCGTCACCACCCCCAAATCCCTGCTGGGAGCCAGACCAGCCCAGCTCTGCCGGCACGGGAGGCTCAGGGGTGTGGCTGTGCCCCTTTTCCCTGCGGGAAGGTTGAGGGGTGATGTCCAGCCCCCCAACACCCCCCTCAGCTGTTCTAATGACCCCTGGCTGTGTCCCTGCTGCTCCCAGACATCAACGAGTGCGAAGAGGAGCCCAACATTTGCCTCTTTGGGACGTGCACCAACACCCCCGGCAGCTTCCAGTGCGTGTGTCCCCCGGGCTTCGTGCTGTCCGACAACGGCCGCCGCTGCTTCGGTCAGTGCAGCTGCCCCTGGGCGGGAGGGAGCAGAATTCCCGGGGATCTCCCTGACCTTGGCACCTCCCCGTCCTCCCCCAGACACTCGCCAGAGCTTCTGCTTCACTCGCTTTGACAATGGGAAGTGCTCCGTGCCCAAGGCTTTCAACACCACCAAGGCTCGGTGCTGCTGCAGCAAAATGCCCGGGGAGGGATGGGGAGACCCCTGCGAGCTGTGCCCGCAGGAGGGGAACGGTAGGAATGGGACAGGGGCGGGGCAGAGGGGTGGGGGTGTCCCCAGGGGAGTGGGATGGGTGTGTCCCCATGGGTGTGTCCCCATGGGAGCAGTGGGTGTGTCCCCACAGGACTTCCAGAAGCCTCCAAAGCCCATTTCAGCTGCTGGGAGCAGAATCCTTTCAGCACATCCCACTTTTGTGCTCTCTTCCAGTTGCCTTCCAGGAGCTGTGTCCCTATGGCCACGGGGCCATCCCAGGCCCGGGTGACACCCGGGAAGGTGAGGCTGCCTGGAGGGACCAGCAGAACTTTGGGCTGGGGGGTTGTGGCCTGGAATCGACTGGACCTGGGCTGTGGGAGAGCAGGCTGGGATCCAGGGGGGAAACACAGGAGTGGGCACCCCGAAACACCAAATCCTGGGATGTCCTGAGCATCCCCTGTCAGTCCTGAGGGGACAGGGCTGTTTGTGGCCGTGTGAAAAGCTTCATTTTTCATTTCCAGATGTGAACGAGTGCTCGGAGAACCTGGGGGTGTGCATCAACGGCGCCTGCATCAACACCGACGGCTCCTTCCGCTGCGAGTGCCCCTTCGGCTACAACCTGGACTACACCGGGGTCAACTGCGTGGGTGAGGCTCTGGGGGGCTCCTCTGGGGGGTCTGGGGGGTGCCCTGCTCCCTCCTGCTCTGTCTCCCTCGCTCCAGAGGGGACGGATGGGTGTGTGCAGGTGCACAGAGGGAATCGCTGCTCCCCCGCGCCTTCCCCTCCGTCCCGGCTCTGCTAGGACACTTTGGGTGCTCTGCCTGCAAGAGCCCAGCCCAGCCCTTCCCCGTCCTCCTCCTCCTCCTCCTCCTCCTCACACTGCTGTGCTCCCCAGACACGGATGAGTGCTCCATTGGCAATCCCTGTGGGAATGGCACCTGCACCAACGTGGTGGGAGGCTTCGAGTGCGCCTGTGACGAGGGCTTTGAGCCGGGGCCCATGATGACCTGTGAAGGTGACAACCTGGGGGACAACCCCTTCCTTCCCACCATGCTGGGCTCTGTGGGACCCCCTGGGCCAGCCCCTTCATTCCCACCACGCCAGGCTCTGTGGGACCCCCTGGGCCAGTCCCTTCATTCCCACCACGCTGGGCTCTGTGGGACCCCCTGCTCCCTGCCTGGCCCAGCCTCCCATGGATGGTGTGGAAAAGCTGGATGAGGCTCCTCTCCACAGTGGGCTCCTTCAGCTCCCTCTGGAGCCCAGGAGGAGGCCTGGAGGCCTGGATGAACACAGGAGCTGCCTCCCCAAGGACCAGCAGCCCATTCCCATCAAAGCTGCTGGGACACCACGGGTCTGTCCCTCTGCAAGGGGAGACCACAGCAGGAGGCCTTGGTGGAACAAAGCTCTCGTGGGATGGATGCCCAGGGAGGGTGGCTATGCCCTGGGGAGGTCCTGCCCCTGCTGAGGGCACCCAGGTGAGTTCTGTCCTCTCCTCCCTGCAGACATCAACGAGTGCTCCCTGAACCCCCTGCTCTGCGCCTTCCGCTGCATCAACACCTTCGGCTCCTACGAGTGCACCTGCCCCTCTGGGTACGCCCTGCGGGAGGACAGGAGGATGTGCAGAGGTAAAACCCCTTCTGCAGCCACCAGGGCTCGGCCCAAACTGTCCCCAGCCCCTGCACCTGGCCAGGTGTGTGCAGGGAAGGTGGGAATTCTGTGCTGGTTTTTCTCACCATCGCCCACCTCGGTGTCCTGCTGGTAGGTTCTTTCCTGGGAGAGTGGGGAGGGTTCCCAAAGAAGCTGTGGCTTCCTCTGGATCCCTGGAATTGTCCAAGGCTTGGCTGGACAGGGCTTGGAAAACCTGGGATAGTGGGAGGTGTCCCTGCCATGGCAGGGCTGGCACTGGATGAGTTTCAAGTCCCTTCCAGCCCAACTCACTCCATGATATTTTTAACCTGTGTGCCAGCCAGCCCAGCCCGAGGCTGCAGGGATGGATGGGGCGGTGCAGGGGTGGCAGAGCTGAGGCTGGCAGGGCTGTCAGGGCTCTGATGGGTCTGGTTGCAGATCTGGATGAGTGTGCAGAGGGGCTGCACGACTGTGAGTCCCGGGGGATGCTCTGCAAGAACCTCATCGGCACCTTCATGTGCATCTGCCCCCCTGGCATGCAGCGCAGGCCCGACGGCGAGGGCTGCACAGGTACGGGGCAGGCTGGGGCCTTCCTGGGGCACACAGTGTCCTTCCTCCCTGAGGGGTCATCCACAGAGCTTGGTTTGCATCCTTCTGTTTGCATCCTTTATTTTACATCCTTCTTTATTTTACATCCTTCTGTTTGCATCCTTCTGTTTGCATCCTTCTGTTTGCATCCTTCTGGTTTGCGTCCTCCTTTGTTTTACATCCTTCTTTATTTTACATCCTTCTTTGGTTTACATTCTTCTTTGGTTTACATCCTCGGGCTCCTCCCTGGGCTTTCCCACGTGTCACAACTTCCTGAGTGTCCCAATAGGACACACAAAACCTCTGTCTATCCCTGGACCAGCCCTGGGCCACGTGTCCTTCCCTTTGGGTTTTTCTGAGTGTTCCAAGCTGCTTTTGGAATGAGTAGGAATGGACAACCCAGAGCTGCACAGGACAGAGACAGCTCCAATCCAATCCAATCCAATCCAATCCAATCCAATCCAATCCAATCCAATCCAATCCAATCCAATCCAATCTAATCCAGTCCAATCCAACCCAACCCAACCCAACCCAATCCCAGCAGCAGCTGGAGCATGGGCAAGCCAGGGAAGCTGAATTCTGGCCACTGCCCTGGGGGAGGTCTGGGATGGCTGGATGTTTTCCCCAGGGCAGGTGGAGGTTCCTCCCAGCTGCCCAAAGACACGAAAGGCATCCTTGGGAGCTTGCTGAGGGCGTTCCAGAGGGAGTGGGAGGCTGGGAAGGTTTGTGCCTGGGCTCAGCAGGGCCGGGTGTGCTGCCTCCCTGGCAGATGAGAACGAGTGCCGGACCAAGCCGGGGATCTGCCCCAACGGGCGCTGCGTGAACACGGCCGGGAGTTACCGCTGCGACTGCAACGAGGGCTTCGAAGTCAGCCCCTCGGGCACGGAGTGCATCGGTGAGCACCCGGCCTGGGCTGATCTTTGGGTGCTCACAGGGGCTCAGAGGGAGGGAGAGGGACTCAAGGGCACGGGGAATGGCTTCTGCTGGCAGATGGGATACTGGGGAGGAATCCTTCCCTGGGAGGGTGGGCAGGCCTGGCACAGTGTGCCCAGAGCAGCTGGGGCTGCCCCTGGAAGTGTCCGAGGCCAGGTTGGGTGGGGCTTGGAGCAGCCTGGAGCAGACTGGGGAGGAATCCTTCCCTGGGAGGGTGGGCAGGCCCTGGCACAGGGTGCCCAGAGCAGCTGGGGCTGCCCCAGGAAGTGTCCAAGGCTGGACAGGGCTTGGAACAGCCCGGGACAGTGGGAGGTGTCCCTGCCATGGCAGGGGTGGCACTGGGTGGGATTTAAGGCCCCTCCAACCCAAACCACTCTGGCATTCTTTGCTCCTGAGCAGGAAAGTTGTTGGATTATCACTAAACCCCCCCCACCCTCTCCGGCACCGCCTGCTCCGTTCCCCCTGGTGCTGGCACTGCCTCAAACCCTGGACTTGTGTCCCCTTTCTGTGCCCAGACACCCGCCAGGGCTTCTGCTTCACGGAGGTGCTGCAGACCATGTGCCAGATGTCCTCCACCAACCGCAACCTGGTCACCAAGTCCGAGTGCTGCTGCAACAGCGGGCGCAGCTGGGGCCCCCAGTGCGAGCTCTGCCCCCTGCCTGGCACTGCCCACTACAAGAAGATGTGTCCCCACGGCCCTGGGTACTCCACAGATGGCAGAGGTGGGCACAGGGATGATCCCCTGCAGCAGACAAGGAGCTCTGCAGTGTTCCCTGGCAGTGGAGCTCTGGCTCTCCAGGAGAATCCATCCCTGTTGTGGTGTCCTGGGATTGTGGGGGAGCTTCAGACCAGCCCTGCCTGAGCCTTGGATTTTTGGCTTAATTTTAAGGAATCCTTCTGGCCTTGGAGGTTTAAGGATGGCAGGTCAGGTCTATTGTAAAATGAGTTATTTATGAACAAAGGAGATAACAGATCTTAATCAGAATTACTTATTACACGGTGTGAAATGAAAAGAACTGCTGGTAGATTACAGCAGAACATAAACTGTGCAGATATCGAGGTGTTAGGGCTGGCAAAAGAAAAGGATTGATCAGGAGCCAAATGTAACTTAGCATGGAAATGATGATAATTTAACAGAGTGCTTCACTCAGCCTCCATCCCTGCTCTGGGGAGAAGCCCCAGACATTTCCAGGGAATGTGCAGAAGATTTCTGCTTTGTGAAAGTTCAGCCAGAAATCCAGTTTATCTTCCCAGCTCCCACTTTAACAGGGGGATGTTTATTGCCAGTTGGGAGCTGGAAATAACTCCGAGACACTTGCCCTGTGTCAGTTAGGTGATAACAAACACCAGATAAGCTTTTTGGAGGGGGTGATCAGCCCTGGCACGTGGGGACAGAGCAGCTCTGGCCCTGACAGCTCCTCCCTTCCCTGCACAGACATCGACGAGTGCAAGGTGCTGCCCAACCTGTGCAGGAACGGGCAGTGCATCAACAGCATCGGCTCCTTCCGCTGCCACTGCCGGCTCGGCTACACCCCGGACATCACGGGCACCGCCTGCCAGGGTGAGCCCCGGCCATCCTCGGCCTTCCCTCCCCGCTGCTCAGCCCCTCCCGGGAGCCGCCCTGCCCTGGGGGAGCCGCCCTCCCCCCCGGAGCTGTGGGTCCCTGCGGGGCTCTGCCCTGTTCGCCTCGAAGTTCTTGTTTAACTCCTTAAAAATGAGCTCCTTGTCCTCCCTGAGCTCAGGAGTCGCAGGGACTGGCAAGGATTGGGGTTCTGAGCTGAAATCTGGGAGCTGCCAGCCCCCCCCCTGCAGGCACAGCTGGTTCCAGCCTGCCTGAGCCCATGCTGGGAATCCAGATGTTGGCATAAAAGGCACCTCTGGAATCACAGCTCTGTCTCTGCAGGATTTGTTCCAGATTTGTTGTGCTGGCTCAAACTGAGCTGCTCCCCCAGAGCCCTTGGCTCTGCTCACCTGCTTCCTGGAGAGGGAGAATGGGGTGTCTATCCAGGAATGCCAGAATCCATGGGGATATCTCACCCTGAGCCACAAAACCTGGCATCCCCTTGTGTTCAGGAGCCCCTGAGCAGGCTGGGAGGTCCCAGGGGTGGAGGGGACCCTGCCCAGCAGCACAACCTGATGTGTTTTGTCCCTGGAGTGCAGATCTGGACGAGTGCAACCAGTCCCCAAAGCCCTGCAACTTCATCTGCAAGAACACCGAGGGCAGCTACCAGTGCTCCTGCCCCCGGGGCTACATCCTGCAGGAGGATGGCAAAATCTGCAAAGGTACAGAGCCACGAGGAGGAGCAGGGAGCTGGGGATGGGGCAGCCAGACGTGGGAAAATGTCAGCAGGAAGATGTGGGACAAGGTGCCACGCTGGGCTGGTTTCACCCTGCCACGCTCCAGATGTGTGTGATAGGGGAAAAATGCTCCTGGCCCTTTCCTGGAGAGTGCACAGCACACCCTGAGCTCCAGGGAGCTCAGAGCTGCACGTGGGCTGTGCCTGGCACTGCCACAGCCAGGCTGGGGCTGGTGAGGAGCCTGGCCTAAGGATCTGGGAGAGCCTGGGATTTGGGAACTGCAGGAGAGGCAGGGAAACATCCCTGCATCCCCCAGACGTGTCTGTGTCACCCCGAGGTGGGGAGAGGTTTGTTCTGCCCCTGTGAGGACTCCAGGGGTGTTCCTGGGGCTGGTTCTGTGCACCCACAGGGACACTGAGGTGTCACAGCCTCAGGGGGATAAACTGAGACCCTTCTCCTTGTCCCCCCAGACTTGGACGAGTGTTCCACCAAGCAGCACAACTGCCAGTTCCTCTGTGTCAACGTCATCGGGGGCTTCAACTGCAAGTGTCCCCCTGGTTTCACCCAGCACCACTCCTCCTGCATTGGTGAGTGCAGAATTCCTGCCCTGCACATTCCCACGGAGCAGCTCCAGCTCAGCAGAGCCTTCCCAGCCCCCAGACTCCAGCTCTGGAGCCCTGCCCCTCCCCAGTCACCCTGTGCTGCTCAGCATGGGCTCTGCCCCACCGTCTGAGGTGGCCACAGAGCCAGGGCTGCACTTGCAGGTGGTCAGGGATGGATTTCCAGGTGGCCACAAAGCCCTGCCGGTGTTTTGCAGACAACAACGAGTGCACAGCTCAGCCCTCCCTGTGTGGAGCCAAGGGGCAGTGCCTGAACACCCCGGGCAGCTACAACTGCGAGTGCCAGAAGGGATTTTCCCTGGACAGCTCCGGGGTCAACTGTGAAGGTGGGGCTGGGGCTCCAGGGAGCTCTGTGGGGAGGAATTCCCAGGCACTCCCAGGCTCTGAAGAGTCTCAGTCCAAAATGGGAACTTCAAGGAGAGTTTGGACAACGCTCCCAGGGACGGGGTGGGGTTGTTGGGGTGTCTGGGCAGGGCCAGGGGTGTGACTGGATGGGGAAGGGAATGGTGCCATATTCCAGCAGGAGGGATCTCAGCCTGAGCAGAGCAGAGCTGGTGACAGCCCAGCCCAGGGTCAGGGACATCCCAGCAGGGATCTGTGGGAGCAGGGGGTGTCACTCAGGGGTCACTGCAGAGCCACAATGAGGCACAGCAGCAGCCTGAGGCTGCCAGGCGGGTCAGGGGACAGTGCCTCACCTCCCTGCGTGTCCCTTGGGTGCAGATGTGGACGAGTGTGACGGGAACCACCGGTGCCAGCACGGCTGCCAGAACGTGCTCGGGGGCTACCGCTGCGGCTGCCCCCAGGGCTACGTGCAGCACTACCAGTGGAACCAGTGCGTGGGTGAGTGGGGACACACCTGGGGAGGTGTCCTGTACCTGGGGAGGTGTCCCCTGCCTGGAGAGGTGTCCTGTACCTGGAGAGGTGTCCCCTGCCTGGGGAGGTGTCCCACACCTGGGGAGGTGTCCCACACCTGGGGAGGTGTCCCCTGTCTGGGGAGGTGTCCCACACCTGTGGTGTGCATCCTGTACTTGTGGGAGGTGTTCTGTACCTGTGGGATGCATCCTGTGGGGTGTATCCCATACCTGTGAGGTGCATTCTGTACCTGTGGGGTGTATCCTGTACCCATGGGGTGTATCCCATACCCGTGGGATGTATCCTGTACCCGTGGGGTGTATCCCACACCTGTGGGGTGTATCCCATACCCGTGGGATGTATCCTGTACCTGTGGGGTGTATCCCCTACCTGTGGGGTGTATCCCATACCTGTGGGGTGTATCCCCTACCTGTGGGGTGTATCCTGTACCCGTGGGGTGTATCCCATACCTGTGGGGTGTATCCCATACCTGTGGGGTGCATCCCCTTCCTGTGGGGGCCATCCCACACCTCCCTGACTCCCCGCCTCCCTGATTCCACCTCTCCACCCCCCGTGCAGATGAGAACGAGTGCTCCAGCCCCTCTGCCTGTGGCTCTGCCTCCTGCTACAACACCCTGGGCAGCTTCAAGTGCGTCTGTCCCTCGGGCTTCGACTTCGACCAGGCCTTCGGGGGCTGCCAGGACGTGGACGAGTGCTCGGCCGGGGGCAGCCCCTGCAGCTACGGCTGCTCCAACACCGACGGCGGCTACCTCTGCGGCTGCCCCGGGGGCTACTTCCGAGCAGGACAGGGGTAAGGAGCGGCCACGGGGCGTTCCCAGCTGGGAATTGCGGGGGGGATGTGGGACAGGGAGTCTTCTCCTCGCCCACCCCGAGATCTCTGTGCCAGCGGCGTCTCCGGTGTCACATCCCCGGTCTCAGATGCTCTGTGGATACACCCAGGGTGGGATGGAGATTAATTAATCTGTTCATTAATGGAACCACCTTGTTGTGGTCTCTCTGGGGCGTGTCCTGTGCCGTGTCCCACACCCACACGTGACCCTCTGGGTGTTTCCCACACGGAGAACCCGGGAGTGGTGACGTTCCCACTGGATTCATGGATCTGAGCTGGCTCTCTCTGCTCTCCTGCCTCCAGCCACTGCATTTCTGGTTTGGGATTTGGGAAGGGGCCCTACCTGCCTGCGCCCCAGGAGGAGGATGAGGACAATCTGCTGTCCCCCGAGACCTGCTATGAGTGCAAGATCAATGGGTACCCCAAGAGGGGCCGGCAGCGGCGCAGCGTCAACGGCACAGAGAGGCACCAGGTGAGAAATCCAGGGCATCCCAGTGGGGCTGGAGCAAGGCAGGAGCTGGATCCCTTCAGGAATAGAGACCTGGAGTGAGTCCCATTCCCTCAGTCCAGGCAGAGCCAGCAGCTCATCCACACCTGCCCAGCTTTGGCATCTCCAAACCCCTGTTATGAAACCAAGGAGTAAAGCCCACGTTTCCCATCCCTGGAAGTGTCCAAGGCCAGGCTGGAGAGGGCTTGGAGCAACCTGGGATAGTGGGGGGTGTCCCAAGGGGCTGGAACAAGACTGGTTTTAAGGTCTCTTTCAACCCAAACCATTCCATGGTGCTGTTCCTCAGAGGGAGTTCTGGCCTCTGTCCAAACCTCTCCTGGGAATTTCACAGCCCTGGACAGGAGAGGTCATTTTAGGCCTTGGAAGGAGAATGGATTTATGAATGAATTTATGGTGGGGGCTGTGCTGGGAGTTCAGTGCCAGAGGCACCGACTCTGGTACACCAAGAACCCCAAAGCTGTTACTCCTCAGAGTCGATGTGGGGCTGGATTTCCCTAAACCAAACCCACCTCCCCGTGCCCTCCCTGAATTCCTGTCCGTGTTCCCGGCAGGAGCAGGCGGTGAACTTGGCCAGCATGGACGTGGAGGCGCCGCTGTCCATGGCGCTGAACCTGTCGGAGCTGGCGCACAAGGAGCACATCCTGGAGCTGCTGCCGGCCGTGGAGCCGCTGGAGAACCGCGTGCGCTACGCCATCTCGCACGGCAACGAGGAGGGGCTGTTCCGCATCCACCACAAGGAAGGGCTCAGCTTCCTCCACCTGGCCCGCAAGAAAATCCTGCCCGGCACCTACGTGCTGGAGATCGTCAGCGTGGCGCTGCCCCGCCGGCGCGAACTGCACAAACTCGAGGCCGACAACCACCTCGACTACTTGGCGGGGGAGCTGGGCCACGCACTGAGGATGAAGCTGCAGCTCCAGCTCTACTAAAGCCACCAGAGACCCCCCCAGTGCCACCCGACAGCACAGCCCTGCCCCTCGCCACCCACCCCGGGAACCACGGGCTCCTCTCCTGCCACCGGTGCCACCGCGGGACAGCCACGGGACACGTCCCTGTAGGATCTGCCATCACAGGGGACATGTCCCTGTAGGATCTGCCACCACAGGGACAGCCATGGGAATGTCCCTGTAGGATCAGCACCCTCTGGGACAGCCATGGGAATGTCCTTATAGGATCTGCCACCACAGGGACAGCACCTGCTGTCCGGGATCCTCCCTCCTCCCTCTCCCAGCTGATCCCTACAAGGCCATTCCCTGTTTTTCCATTAATCCTTTGCAGTTCTCAACCAACCCTGTGCTCATTCCCGGGACAAAAAGTGCTCATTCCCGGGATAAAAAGTGCTCATTCCCAGGATAAAAGGTGCTGATTAATTCCCGGGATAAAAGGTGCTGATTAATTCCCGGGATAAAAGGTGCTGATTCCGGGGATAAAAGGTGCTCAATTCCCACGGAACTGCCTCATCCTGAGGTGCTCGCAGCTCCCGGGAGCTGGTGCTGGTTCCTGGCCAGCGTTCTGCACTGGATCCATCCACCCTCCCGTATTTATGGAAAACCACCAAAGGAAAGCTCGCTCGGTGTTGTCAGGAGTGCATTTTCCTGTAGCTTTACATTTTTCTGGAGGGGTGGGAGCTCCTCCTGGTTCGTGCCGCCGCAGGGGTGGGGGATGTGTGTGTTTACTGTATCGGGGCTCCAGGCAAACTTGAAAACTCTTCAAAGCAGCTCCAGACTCTGGATTTTACAAGAGTCCCAGAGCTTGTGACAGGATGGGTGGCCTGATGTTTGGGATTGGTTTTTTTGTTTTGTTTTGTTTTTTAATTATTATTTTTGGTTCTTTTTTTTTTTTTCAACAGGTGCTCTTTTTTTAAAAAAAAAACCAAAATCCAAAAAGTATTATTAATAATAATAATAAATTAGCAGAGCTGGGTTTGTGTGTGTGTGTTGAGCCAAAGTCTCAAAGCTCAAGGTTTCCTCTCCTCCTCTCTGGTGTGGTGTTTTGGTTTGGTTTATTTTTATTTTTTTTTTAGGTTTTTTTTTATATTGACATTTCTTGCTGGTTGGTTTTTTTGGGGGGAAGTGTTGAAACCCCAAACCTGTGCCCATTGTCCCGCACAGAGAGGTGGCTCTTTGTGGAATTCCTTTTTTGTATCAGAAGCAACGGCAACAATAAAATTATTTTGGGTTAAGTGGGGCTGTGTCTTTGTGTGGGCACAAACCGGGAGGGTCAGGGCCCATCCAGCTCCAACCTGGAGCTTCCATGGAGGCAGAATTGGGAATTTCCAACCTGGAGAAGCTCCAGGGAGAGCTCAGAGCCCTTCCAGAACCTGAAGGGGCTCCGGGAGAGCTGGAGAGGGGCTGGGGACAAGGGATGGAGGGACAGGACACAGGGAATGGCTTCAAACTGGAACAGGGGAATTTGGGTGGGATTTTGGGAAGGAATTCCCGGCTGGGAGGGTGGGGAGGGGCTGGGATGGAATTCCCAGAGCCCCTGGATCCCGGGAATGTCCAAGGCCAGGCTGAAGCAGCCCGGGGCAGGGGAAGGTGTCGCTGCCAGGGCAGGGGTGGCGCTGGGTGCGCTGGGCCGGGCTCGGGCGGTGCAGTCCGGCCCAGAGGCTCCTTCCAGGTTTTATTCCCGGTTTTAGGACGCTTTTCCCGGCTCCCGGCGCAGACGGAGCCCGGTGCCAGCAGAGGGCGGGCGGGACTGCGGCACCCGCGGCCGGGACAGAGCGGGGACAGCACCGGGAGAGAACGGGGACAGCACCGGGACAGAGCGGGGACAGCATCGGGCAGGAGGAAACAGGAGCTGGGACAGCTGGAAAATGTCCCAGGAAGAGCCCCGTGCGTGAGCGGGGGATTCGTGTCGGACCTGCTGGGACAGGAGGGGTCGCGCTGGGTCCCCGTCCTGTGGTCACTCCTGCGGCAGCTGGCAGTGACCCCTCGCCTCCTCCTCCTCCTCC
>VWZP01003646.1:64467-95452 GCA_013396995.1 Dicaeum eximium
TAAGTAAATATATATGGGGAGATATATATGTATTGCCATATAAAAGAAATATCTATCAATGTTAATTTTATATTTAATTTTTAATATATAATATTCATTTAAATGTAAGTATCTAATTATATTAAATATAGATTTAATATATAAGTATAAATATAACTGTATATATTAACTGTATATATGTATAAATATACTGTATATATAAGTATATATACACATATATATAAAATTGGGGATTTATTGACAGTATCTCAAATTGGGGATTATTGACAGCACCTACAAATGGGGATTACTGACAGTATCAAAAATTGGGGAATTACTGACAGCATCTAAAATTGGGGAATTATTGACAGCATCTAAAATTGGGGAATTATTGACAGCATCTAAAATTGGGGGATTACTGACAGCATCCAAAATTGGGGATTATTGACATCTCAAACTGGGGGATTACTGACAGCACCTACAAATGGGGATTATTAAGAGCACCCCAACCTGGGGGTTTCACCCCTGGGTGCCCCAGGTGCTCAGTACCTGTGACAGGGCTTTGAAGGCTGCGCTCCTGCCCAGCTTCTCCCCTCCCCTGGTCACCGACTCCGCCGATTGTTTGGCTGTTTTGGCTGCTTCCTCCACCCCCTCCTTGATCTTCCTGCCCAGGTCGCTCTTGCTCACCTCATCCAAACTCTGCAAGGGACAAAACAAAAAAAGGAAAGGTCATTGCAGCTCCAAGCCTTGTCCCCAGTCCCCCTCCAGCTTTCCTGGAGCCTCTTTCAGGTCCTGGAAGGGACCCCAAGAGGGGATCCAGCCCTGGGAGCAGCTCCAGGGGCTCCTCTGGACCCTCTCCAGCAGCTCCACATCCTTATTTTGGGCTTATTTGGGCTTGTTTTGGGCTTATTTTGGGCTGATTTGGGCTTATTTTGGCTTACTTTGGGCTCATTTTGGGCTTATTTTGGTTTATTTTTGGCTTTTTTGGCTTAGTTTTGGCTTTTTTCAGCTTATTTTGGGCTTATTTTGGCTTGTTTTGGGCTTATTTTGGCTTGTTTTGGCTTATTTTGGGCTTATTTGGGCTCATTTTGGGCTCCCAGGGCTGCAGGTGGGGTCTCTCTCTTCTCCACCCGCCAAATCCCAGAGGAATCCTGGCTGGGTCTCCTCTGAGCACACCCAAATCATTATTTTATGAATGGTTCTGGTTTTAAAAGCTCCAGGAATGGCAGCACCTGCCACCAAGCTGCCAAAATGGCAAACCCAGCCCCAAAAAAAAGCCCAAATTCAGCAGAGCTGCCCTGAGGAAAGATCCCTTTTACCTCTTTAACCGTCCCTGTTATTTCTTCCAGTTTCTTTTTAATCACTTCTGAGGTCTTCACTGTTTCAGACTCGATGGTTTTCTGAGGGGAAAAGAAAATTAATCAAGAGACAGAAAGGACTTAAACCCAGCTTGGATGGAGCACAGCCCATTAAAGGTGGAATTAAGGGCAGAAAAATCACATTTGAGGAGCTCCTGGCTGAGCCAGCAGCAGCAGCAGCAGCTCAGATTTGCAGATGATGATGCTCAGGGCTCTTGTGAAAAACAAAAAATAAACATTTGTCCTCAATTTAACGCCTCGTTATTTTGATCTGCAGCCAAAGTCTCTGCTGGGAAGGCTTTCCACTAAAAAAAATACAAAAAAAACCCCAAAACATTCCAACAAATAAATATTCTGAGGCACCACTCCCAGCCAAGCAGAACTGCTCCTCAAGTTCAGCTGTGGATTGGAATTTTCCCTGGGAGCAGTAAAAGCTCAGGGATAATAAACCAGGAACTCTCACTTGTCAGGTTTTGCCCCTTTTCTGCCCATTTTGAGCTTTTTTAGAGATGGGTAAGTGAGAGGTGTTACCCTGACTTTCCTCAATTAAAGCATTAAAACAATTACACCAATTAGTGATAGCTGAGCACAAAAATCAACCCTACTTCCACTGGAATTAGTAACGTGGTGAGAAATGTCAGAGCTCTCAGATACCCAAAACCTCACAGAACAGAACAATTTCTTTTACTGGCACATAAAAAGAGTTGTACAGATTTTAAAAAACTGTCTCCATGCACAAACAACTTCAAAACCTGAAAAATTCAACAAATCAAATTAAAACAAACAATAAATCATTGTCAGACAACTTATTTGACAGGTAGTGTTTTACACCTTAAGTAAAAGAGCTTTACAAAAAAAGTTTGTATTAATGTAATAACGTAAATTAATTAGAATTAATCATAGTTTATTTTATAATAAACTTCATAATATAATAAATATTTACAATATTTATTTATAATATTATATTTCTTTATGTTATTGATAATATTTCTTTATAATATTTATAATAAATTAACTAAATAATTTAAAATAAATAATAAATTGTATTTATTTTTAAATAATAAATAAATAAGTATAATGAATAATTTTAAATACTTAATATGTTTTATTTAATTTAAAATAATAAGTATATAAATAATTTTATAAATTTTATAATAACACTTATTTAATATTTAATTGTTATAGTAACAATGTCAGGGATGTGTACTCACTGTACACAACAAATTATAAACCAGACCATCAAAAAAAGGGTTTTTTATGTCGAAGAGAGAGGGGGAAATGTAAGAAATGGATTTGTAGGGAATTTTTAGAGTTTAACAGAAAGTTTCCACTCACATATTTCCTCCTGGCCTCCCGCAGCGCATCCGACTCCTCCAGCTTTTTGGCCTCATCTCGGAACTTTTTAATGCTTTCCTTCATCTCTTTGTTCTTGGCCAACTCCTGTTTGATGTTCTCCACGAAGCCTGAGATGAATCCCTTCCTTCCTCCCGAGGAGGAGCACCTGGACTGCAGAAAAGCCAAATTCCACCTTGGAGAATCGCCAGGAATTCCAGAAAACGGGACCCGAACAAAGCAAATGTCGAGGGCAGGAGCTCGATGCACCTGAGGATCACCCTGGGTCACTTTGAAAATGTGGAATTCTGCTTGGAAAAGCAGCAGATAATTAAAGAGCCTCGTGCCCGTGGATTTCCTGGAATCTCAGGGTGGATTGGGTGGAAAAAAACCTTAAATCCCATCCAGCCTCACACCCCAGGGTGCTCCAACCCCCATCCAACCTCAGGTACCCCAAAATTCCTCGAGTTCCACTCAGGGAATTCACAGAATCCTCAGATTCTGGGGAATCAGGGAATTCACAGAAACCTCAGGTACCCCAAAATTCCTGGAGTTCCACTCAGGGAATTCACAGAATCCTTCCACTTAAATAAAAAAGTGGAGATTTCCAGCCTGGACCTGGCACTTCCCAGAGCCACATCCACAGCCAGCTCAGGATTCTGCTGGGCAAAACCCCTCTGGGGTGGAAATGGAATGGAATAAATGGAATAAATGGAATAAACTGAGGTGGGACCAACCTGGGGGGTGGCCAGGGCAGGGCTGCTGATCCTGAGCAGGGCACTCCTGGGGAAGGCAGGGATGGGGAAACGCCTGGAGAGCAGCCACAGACCCGTGAGGAGACATTTCTGCGAGGAAAAAAGCACAGGAGGAGCTCAGGGAGCAGCCACAGACCCGTGAGGAGACATTTCTGCGAGGAAAAAAGCACAGGAGGAGCTCAGGGCAGCACCCCAGGGCTCCCAGCAGCCGGATTTGGGACAGCAGAGATGCTCAGATCCATCCTGGGGCTGAAATGTGAGAAGCACGTGGGTTTTTCTGGGAAAACTCTTCCAAAAAAGAGCTTTTTCCCCAGTTCTGGAGGATCCCAGAACAATCCCCCGAGGTCAAAGCTGCAGATTCCTGCTCTGGAAGGGTCAGGGCTGAGCTCAGGGCTTGCAGTGGGGGAGAAAACCCCACATAAAAAATCTGGATTTGCTTGAGAACAGCGCCGAGAGTCGGGGGCTGAACCGGGGCAGCTCCCGACATGAACTGGGCAGAAATCCCGGCAGGAACCGGGCAGAAATCCCGGCACGAACCGGGCCGAAATCCCGGCACGAACCGGACAGAAATCCCGGCAGGTACCGGGCAGAAATCCCGGCAGGTACCGGGCGAAATCCCGAGGCTCTCGCTTCCCTCGGGGCTCATCCTGCCCCGAGCTCCAGGCGAGCCCCGTGAGAGGCTCCCGCCCTTCACGGTAGAATCGCCCTGAACGGAACCGGGACAGCCCCGGGAGCCGCTCGGGAGCCCCGGGAGCCGCTCGGGCACGGCAGNCGGGGAGCCGCGCGGGCACGGCAGCCCCGGGAGCAGCCCCGGGAGCAGCCCCGGGAGCAGCCCCGGGAGCAGCCCCGGGAGCAGCCCCGGGATCCCGGAGCGCTCGGGCTGGAGCGGCCCCGACACCTCCAAACCCCGGTCCCGGTCCCACCGGAGGCTGCGGGAGCCGTCCCGCCGGGCCGGGCGGAGCAGCGGAGCGCGGCGAGGAGCCGGGGCCGGTCCCCGCGGGCCCGGTGACCCCACCGGGGGCTGCCAGCGCCGGGGCCCTGCGGGCTGCGACCGAACGGCGGCTCCGGNGGCAGAAATCCCGGCACGAACCGGGCCGAAATCCCGGCACGAACCGGACAGAAATCCCGGCAGGTACCGGGCAGAAATCCCGGCAGGTACCGGGCGAAATCCCGAGGCTCTCGCTTCCCTCGGGGCTCATCCTGCCCCGAGCTCCAGGCGAGCCCCGTGAGAGGCTCCCGCCCTTCACGGTAGAATCGCCCTGAACGGAACCGGGACAGCCCCGGGAGCCGCTCGGGAGCCCCGGGAGCCGCTCGGGCACGGCAGCCCCGGGAGCAGCCCCGGGANCGTCTGTCCCGTCCCGCCCGTCCCGTCTGTCCCGTCCCGTCCCGCCGCCCCCGCTCTCACCCGGCACCCTCCGGCCGCCGCCATCGCCCCGCGCGCCCCGTGACCTCCGCGCGCCGCCGCGCCGTGACGTCACTGCCGCGCGCCGCCCGCGCCACGTGGCCGCGAACGGCGGCACCGGGAGGGACCGGGCGGGACCCCGGGGGCTGCTCCGGACCCTTCCCGGCCATACCGGGGCTGCTCCGGACCCTTCCCCGCCATACCGGGGCTGGCCCGGCCCCTTCCCGGCCCCACCGGGGGTGGCCCGGGCCCTCCCCGGCCACACCGGGACCCCCCAGAGCCCCTCCCTGCCCCACCCCTGCTCACTGTGTGTTGTTAAAAGCGTTTCCTGCAGGGAAAGGGGAAATCTCCCCCCTCACCTGCAGCAGGTGTGTGTCCCTTACCTGCCTGGGCCGGACACCCCAGAGCAGAGAAAAAAGAGGTTTTTAACCCCATTTTCAGCTCAGGCCTTCCCAATGGCACCAACACGACCCAGGGTAGGTTTTTTTTTAAACCAGCCACTGGAGGAAAACCTGGAGCTGCCCATGGATTAGGTGGGATACAGGAGAAGGCAGATCCTGCACCCTTGGAGATTCTGTCAAACCAAGAGGAGCACTGGATTTTTTTGGATAAACCGGAGTTTGCAGAGTGGAGCTCACAGGGCTCTGAAGCAGAGTAAAGGATGCTGCGACTGAAATCTCCAACTTGCATTTATTATCAAAGTCAGACTGTTTACATCTGTCAGGTCAACGAGATGCCACAACTACAAAAAAAGATTGTGCACATGGCAGTTCCAATGCAAAAAACCAGTAAAACGGGGCTCCCTCGGTTAAAAAAAGGACTTAAAATGACTCCAGAAAGCAACGAGGTGGGGCAGAACAGCTTTACATCCACGGTGGGGCAGGCGGGGGGCGGGCAGGGCTAGGCGTTGCGGTCGATCCGCACGTCGATCTCGCGGCCGCGCAGCTGCAGCCCGTTCATCATGCGGCACGCGCGCTCCGCCACCTCCGGGGACTCGAACCGCACCACGCCGCAGCCCTTGGACTTGCCGTTCTCCATCTTGATGTCGGCGTACAGCACGTGGCCTGGGGGAGAACAGTGTGGTGAGCCGTGAGCCAGGCGGGCCTGGTGTGCACCCAAGGGCTGCTCCTCGCCCTGGCCTTGGCATTGTCCATTGTCCCTCTAATCCCAACCCCAATTCTGCACCCAAGGGCTGCTCCTCACCCTGGCCTTGGCATTGTCCCTCTAATCCCAATTCTCCATCCCAAGGACTGCTCCTCGCCCTGGCCTTGGCATTGTCCCTCTAATCCCAACCCCAATTCTCCATCCCAAGGACTGCTCCTCACCCTGGCCTTGGCATTGTCCATTGTCCCTCTAATCCCAACCCCAATTCTCCATCCCAAGGGCTGCTCCCCACCCTGTCTTTGCCACTCTCCATCCAACCCCAATTCTGCACCCCAAGGGCTGCTCCCCACCCTGGCCTTGGCATTGTCCCTCTAATCCCAATTCTCCATCCCAAGGATTGCTCCCCACCCCGGCTTTGCCACTCTCCACCCCAAGGCCTGCTTCCCACCCCAGCTCTGGCACTCAGAGCTCTGGGAGGAGCTGCCTGAGTGCTGTTTGACAGGAGGTGGATTTACCCCAGTTCAAGCAGCAGCACCAGGATGTGGAAGGAGCAGAGCACGTGCCCTGTCTGGGCTCTGTCTCTCACAGCCAAGGCTGGGCTTGGCTCCCATGGAATGGCCTGGGCTAGGATGGACCTTAAAGAGCATCCAGGGACATTCAGTGCCACCTTCCACTGTCCCAGGCTGCTCCCAGCCCTGTCCAGCCTGGCCTTGGGCACTGCCAGGGATCCAGGGACAGCCACAGCTGCTCTGGGAAATCCATCCCAGGGTCTCCCCACCCTCCCAGCCAGGAATTCCTTCCCAATATCCCATCTGACCCTGCCCTCTGGGTTATCATCTGGCCATTATTCATATTTATTCCTCAGAATGAGGGAAACAACTCACCACATTCATTGAATTTATCTTTCAGCATTTTCCATGTAAAATCAAAAGGCAGCTGTGGGAGGAGAGGAATAAACCATTACTGAGGCTCTGCTGAACAACCTGCAGGCACCCCCAGCCCACCAAAAATGGAACCCATCCCAGGACAGCCACTGCCATAAAACCATGGGGTCACAGTCAGCCAGGAGCTCTTCTCCTGCTAAGGAATTGGCTCCAACTGTCCCCAAAGTGTGGCAGCATCCAGTACTAGACACAGTGACTGGAAACCAAGCACGGACGAGATCAACACACCAGGGACAGTGAACGGCATGGGTGGGAAGGGAGGGCTGGGAGAGGGCAGGAGCGGGAAAAGGAGAAGGAAAAAGGGCTATACTCACATTTCTCACAAATATCTGACAGGCTTTCCGGGCCACGCCGCCCACAGGGCCTCCCGCTCCTCCCAGGGACCCTGCAAAATTCCCTGCAAAGTTGCCCCGCTCCATGTCCATGGGCCGCTCGAAGTTGGTGCCCATGGCCAGCCCCATGCGCTCGATGCCTGCCCCCATGCCCTGCCCCATGGGCGGCCCCATCCTCTCCATGTTGGCGGCCCCGATGCGCTCCAGGCCCATCCTGTCCATGGGGGCGGCTCCCATCCTGTCTATGCCGATCCTGTCCATGGGCGGGCCCCCGATGCGCTCCAGCCCCGCGGGCACCCTGTCCATGACCTGCCCCATGCCCGCGGGCACCATGCGCTCCAGCCCCACGCCCATCCTGTCCATGCCCGCCCCCATGCGCTCCACGCCCGAGCCCATCCTGTCCATGGCGCCGCCCACGCGCTCCATGGCGGCGCCCACGCGCTCCAGGCCGAAGCCGATGCCGGAGCCCATGCGCTCCATGCCCGGCCCCATGCGCTCCATGCCCGGCCCCATGCGCTCCAGGTTGGGGGCCAGGTGGTCGATGCCCAGCGGGGCCATGCGCTCCATGCCCGAGCCCATGCGCTCCACGTTGGAGCCCATGCGGTCCAGCACCAGCCCCATCCTGTCTATCTCCGAGCCCACCCGCTCCATCCCGTGCCCCATGCCGGCCGGGAGCCGCTCGATGCCCGAGCCCATCCGCTCGATGCCCGGGGCCATCCTCTCGATGCCGGGGATGCTGGCGTTCCCACCACCTGCAACACAACACAACACAGCACACACAGATCAGCACCGGGCAGGCTGCAGGGCTGAGCTGGGCTGGGCTCAGCTCCCACGCTCAGAGCTGCCCTGACCAGGGCTCTGCGCCTGCACGAGGAGGCTGAGCTGGGCTGGGCTCAGCTCCCACGCTCAGAGCTGCCCCAACCCAGGGCTCTGCGCCTGCAGGAGGAGGCTGAGCTGGGCTGGGCTCAGCTCCCACGCTCAGAGCTGCCCTGACCAGGGCTCTGCGCCTGCACGAGGAGGCTGAGCTGGGCTGGGCTCAGCTCCCACGCTCAGAGCTGCCCCAGGCCAGGGCTCTGCGCCTGCACGAGGAGGCTGAGCTGGGCTGAGCTCAGCTCCCACACTCAAAGCTGCCCTGACCAGGGCTCTGCGCCTGCACGAGGAGGCTGAGCTGGGCTGGGCTCAGCTCCCACGCTCAGAGCTGCCCCAACCCAGGGCTCTGCGCCTGCAGGAGGAGGCTGAGCTGGGCTGGGCTCAGCTCCCACGCTCAGAGCTGCCCTGACCAGGGCTCTGCGCCTGCAGGAGGAGGCTGAGTGCGATGGTCAGCTCAGACCCTCCTGCAGAGCTGCCCCAGCCCTGGGAGCTGCTGGAGAAAACCCAGAGGAGGCCCCAGAGCTGCTCCCAGGGCTGGAGCCCTTCTGGAGCTCTGGGTGCTCACCTGGAGAAGCTCCAGGGAGAGCTCAGAGCTCCTTCCAGGACCTAAAGGGGCTCCAGGAGAGCTGGAGAGAGACTGGGGACAAGGGATGGAGGGACAGGACACAGGGAATGGCTCCCTTGATTCTGAAATGTTGTGATTTGGTCATTAAACCAAATTAAATTTGGATATTGATGGGGGAGCTCTGCCTGCTCAGAGGTGTTTGGGTTCAGCTTTGCTCCAGAAATTCTGCAGTAATTTCATTACTGAGATTGTCCAATATTTCCAGGGAACAGGCTTGGAAATTAAATGTGATACAGGCAGCGGGAGAAGCAGGATTTTGTTTTCAGAGACAAAAATTAACAACTTCCCAGCAGCATTTAAAAGCCAGTCAGGAAATTCCTAAGCAAATTTAAAATCTGGTTCTTTTTATCTGTATCACCTCCATAATTTTTGTGAGCAGTTCAGGGATGAAAAGCAGGCAGGAAATGGATTTAATTTACTGCACTCACCTATTCCCCTCTCCAAGGTCTCTCCAAAACTCCGGGACATTCCCATCTCATTTCTTCCAAACTCCCTCTCAAATCCCCCTCCCATGGCCCGATCCATCTCTGCAAAGAGGGAAGTGGAGAAGTTTGCAGGGGGTTTTATGAACCCTCAGAGAACCTTTTACCACAGGAATCGTTTGGAAGGTTCACAGCTCAGGAAGGTTTTTGTCATTTTCTCCTGATGATTTTGTCGTGGCTTCAGGAGCCCAAAGCCCCAAGGAAAAGCAGGATTTACCCCAAACACGAGAGGTTCTGGGGACTGGACAGAGCCAGAATCTTTCTGAACAAACCCTGCAAGGTACCATCAATAAATCACTGGGTTTGTGCAGCTCAGAGGCCACGAGGGACTTGGGGACACAAAGCCAGTTCGAAAAGGCCCAAGTTATTCCCATAAAACTGAGAAGAGGCTTCTGGAAAGAGGATCCCAGGACACAAAAACCCAGTGCCTACCACTCATCCTGCCCATGTTCATCCCTGCTGGGAAGCGGCCGATGTTCTCCATGCCACCGAAGGGACCTTCCATTCCTAAAAAACAGATTTTCCAGGGATTCTTTAGCACTGCATTCCAGCTCCACGCTGCACACCCAGCAGCTGCTGCCACACAACATTCCCACAGGCACCAGACAACTCCCTGCCACCAAAAGTTCCCAAAAGAGGGGTCAGGATTTGGGCACAGCACTGTAAAAACCATGGGATCACAGAGTGGTTTGGGCTGGGCTATTGAGGATCCAGTTCCAACCCCCAGGGATGGCACTTCCAGATCTCCTGAGCTAAGGAAGCACAGGGCATGTTTTATGGGATGGAGCCACCCTCCCCACACACCTGCAGCAGCCTGAATACCCAAAAAGGACCAAATTCTTGCTAAATTGGTGATGATTTCCCAGCACACAAATTCCTGCCACACGCACACAGCTCAGTCTGCAGGACTCCCACAAAGGCCTAGCCATGAACAGATCAAGAACCACAGCTTACCTCCCATTTTATTCATTCCAAAGCCCATGCCTTCCATTCCCATTCCTCAAAATAAAAGAGAAAGCTTTATATAGCAGGTGTCACCCAAGAAATTCCAGCCAAAGGCTGCAGAACTCAAACCACACAACACATCCGTGGCTTGGGCTGAAGAGCTTACATGGGATAAGTCTGAGGAGATTTCAACATTCCTGCTCAGAAAATCAAGCAGCAAAGGGGAAAAACCCACTGGCATTTCGACATGGAAAGCTGAGTGTGTGCTACTTTTTAGGTGGCTCTTTGAAACTTGTGCTACTTTCAACAGATCCTCACCAAAGATTTGCAAGCCCACTAAAAGTGTTAAAAGTGAGAGATGGTTTGGAGTTTCATGGATCTTTGCAGTGTCTGCTGCTCATGCTCAAGAGTCAGAAAATGAGAGCTGTGTCTTGACCACAGTGAAAAAAAAAAATAAAAATGGAGCAGTTGGTTAAATTCAAGTTTCCATTATCAAGCTGAACAAAAAAACTCATTTGGCTTTAACATTCCTAAGAAACTACCAACTTTTTGGGGAGGCAAACAAAGCTATCTACCTTCTACACAGCTTAAAGCTCTCATGAAACAAAAGCATAGGAGTAATCTTCTTACCTCCAGGTCCCATGTTGCCCATTCCCATGCCTTTGTTTAAATGATTTGCATCAATAGGTTGACCTCCAGGTCCTAATCCCATGCCAATACCACCAAGACCATCTGAAGAAAATATTCAGATATCAAAAAAGCCTTCTTTCCATAGTTTGACAAAACAGCAAGTTTTATTTCTTAAGTAATTGACTTTCATTCTCCAAAAAAAGCTTGCTGCGTCCCCCCTGTGGGGTGTGTACTGAAAGCAGGGAACTGTGGAGTAAATCAAGAGTAGATGTGTCTTGAAATAGGCTAAAAACTATCTCCAATTACTTGGCTTCATATTTCAATTTCCATCTTACTGCTGAGAAAACTTGGTTTGGAGCCGACTCCTGAAAAATAACTGGCTAGAACACTGCTTGTTTGGGCCAAGTCCTCAGCTGAGGAGGGGGGAGTGGGCAATGTGGGAGAAGATCCCCTAAAGCTGTGCACAGTTCTCAGCCTGCATTGCCAGTGGCTCATTCCCACCTCTGCCAGGGCTGGCCCCTCTCAGGGGAGAACTGAAGCACCCACGGATCAATGACAGCCACCGATGGAATTGCGAGCACACAGCCAGCCTCTCTCTGATCAAACACCACACAGGCATGGAGCTGAATCTTCCTGAAGGATTCCCCAGCCCAAAGAAAGAAGAAAAAGCCCTTTTTGGTTGTTTTTTGTTTCCTGAAGCAGGAAGAAAGTTCTCTGCTTGGCACAAACACCAGCTCATGGCATCCTCTGCCTGCAGGATTCCCTCGTTTCCAGCTCGGCACTGAACACAGGAGTGTTGAATCTTGTTTTAAAACAGCACAAGGTCCCCCTTCCCCGCCCCAGTAAAGGCCAAAATTCAGGCTTCCAGAGGGATTTAGGGAGTTTTACACCAATGTAATGGAATTGGAATCCAAAGACTTTGTCCTGAAGAGAGGAACATCCTTACAGTGGTACTGCTGCTGAGGAAGGCCTTGACAGGCTCTGAAAGCTCGACTAGGGAGGGACTAATTAATAATGGGCATTTTAGCAGCACACAACAGGTCTGGTTCCCAGGAAGAAAACAGCATCTGTCTGAATTCAGAGAATCCCAGAATCCCAGACTGGTTTGGGTTGGAAGGGACCTTAAAGCTCATCCACTCCCAGCCCCGGGCAGGGACCCCTTCCACAGGGGATGACAATTCAAATTCCATCAACAGCCCCAATTTAGCTGCATTTGAACAAATTCAGCCTCCAGCTCTTCCAGTCCCAGCTCTTCTCTTCAGAGTTGCAGTATCTGATGCCAGCATGGCCGAGGCTGGGAGGCCTCAGCTCAGCCCAGATCACATCCACAGCTTTGGGGTATTCCCAGGGATGGAGACTCCACAGGAGCTCTGAGCAACCCAGTCACCCTCCCAGGAATGTTTCCTCACATCCACGTGGAGTCTGTGGATTTCCACTGCTGCTTTAGAGTTGATCTTTTAGTTCATTCAGATTCCAAGTTGGAAGGAGCAGCTTGGGGCAGCCAATTATTCTGAATTTTCACCTCCTGGCTTTTGGTCGGTGCTTTCTGCATCCTGCACCTCCAAGAAGAGCCTGGTTCCCTCTTCTTTCCATATTTAATACATTGATAAGATCTCCTCTGGAAATTTGAAGGCCTGGAAGGCTCCCAGGTCCTGAATTCAGCCCTTCCAATTTAAGGGAAAACATTCCATTCCCAGAGCACCATCCCATAGAAGGAGGTGCTGACTGATTCATTCTGTTTCCATTAAATCCCACTCTTACTGGAAGGCACTGGGATCTTGGAATTTGCAATGGAGAGCTCTGGAAGCCTTGAGAAGGTGAATGTTTTAAGACAAGCTTCTGGCCATGAGCTGAAAGAAGTATCCAAAAAATCTCTGAGCAGCTCTTCTTCACTATTCCCCCTTCTGAAATTATTCAGGAATTTGGATCCCAGTTTTCCAGTCTGAACCAGAGTTTTACTGGGGCTGGGACTGGTTCCCAGGTGCTGAACAGCCAAGTAAAAAGCAGAAGATGTTGAATCATGCAGGGGACACTTACGAGGGAGTTGTTGGGGTCGCTCTGGAGGGAAGAAATCTCCTTTGGGAAAGGCTCGTTCGTCCTGAAAAGAATTCAACACGTTCAAGTTGGCAAGAAAAACAGGAAATTATTTCCTGATTCTTAAAACTTTGAATTAAATGACAGAAATTTCAAGTTAAAGCCATATTAACTGTAGTTTTGATTTGTCATTTAGCAAAATAATCCGAATTAACCTTCCCTGATTGCATCAATTCAGTAGGCAACAGGCAAATCACACATTTCTCCCTGTGGATTTTGACCCACCCTTGAAACCACAGATCCCCCCAAATCAGGAGTGCACTCCCAGGTCAGGAAGCAGTGGGAATGGGGAATGGGAATGGGGATGCCCTCACCATTTTGACGTGCATGGGTCTGTCAAAGAGCAGCTGCCCATTGAACATCGCTGGGGGCTGTTAAGGATCTTGTTCAAGCACTGAGGGCTCTGACTGGGAGCACAAAAACCCCCCAGAAAATCCCATCTCCCCAGTTACCACTCACAGATTATCCCAAATCCTTCTGCCTTCTCCAAAACTAAAAAGCTTCGAAATCCAAATATATTGAACATTCAAAAAAAGGCTTTTTGAAATAAAAAAAGAGATAAAAACATATTTCTGGGTAAGACTAAGTAAATAAAGAGATACAAAGCTTAGCTCTAAGTCAGCCCAAGTGTTTGTTTCCTCAGTCACTTTACCCATTGAAAACAGGAGGAAACAGGGAAAAGTCCCACAGCAACACCCACATTTTGAAGTGTGCCATGCCAGTGATCCTCTGCCCAAGCCTGGCTCCCACAAGGTTTAGTGGGTGCAGTGCAGAAGAGAATTAGCAAACAGAAACTCTGGGAAAGGAAAGGGGGAATATTTTCCTCCTTTCCACACCATAACCAGGAGTTGAGAGAGCAATACCTGGAATTTTATTGCTGTTTGGTTTCTAGGTGGCAAATCATTGCTTGGCCAGAGGAAGGGCACAGGGACAGGGAAACACCAGCTCCGTGTGCCCTGGCACGGGGACCTTTTCCTTTCCAGAGAATTGCATTTTAATGCTAATTACAACCTAGAGACAGAAACTCATCTGAGATAGAAGTGCATTTATCCACGTAGGAAAGGGAATTTCCTCTGCTAAAGATCCTGAACAAACTGCAACAATTCCTTCAAGATGGAATTTCGTCTCCGTTTCGCTTTTCCTTCCATTTTCCATGCACTCCAACTTGCCCTTCCCTGCCCTGGCAATGCCCTCCTTTGGAACACAATCTCCACTCTCTCCCTGCTGTGTTTCCTGTGCCCCATTCCCAGTTTGCTGCCAAGGATACAGATGGCCTGCACGGCCTCGATGGCCTGCTCGAAGGTGACGGTGCCAATGCCCCGGCTCTTGCCGTCCTTGTCCTCCAGGATGTCGGCCCGGACCACCACCCCAGCCATGCTGAACACCTCCTTCAGCTTCTTCCAGCCCACCTTGTAGTCCAGCTGGAAAACAGGGCATCGTTGGAAATGCAAGAGAGATTTCCATGAGAAAAGAGCTTTAGTGGGCTCCTGTCCTTCTCTGGTATTGGCATTAAAGTTGGCAGAGAGCTGAGATAAAATTGAATCAAAGTACAGAGCTTTGTTCAAAAACCTCAATTAACAGACACTGTGCTACAACTTAACTGAGAATCAACAGGACACAGAGGAACTTCTCCTGGCATTCCCAAGCCTTTTCCTCCCTCAGCCTTGCCCCAGCTGAGAGCTCCCAGTGCTGGATTTGCAGCAGGGCGTGCCCAGCACTCACGTTGGCCACGAAGACGGTGCTGCCGAGGCGGCCGGCCTGCAGGGCGTGGATGATCTCGTTGGGGATGTTGGGGTTGTTCAGGATGCTGGGGGGGATGTTGATCATGCCAGGGCCCCCAGGGCCAGGCCCGATGCCCATCCCTCCTGCTGCCATCACCTTCTGCATGGCCCTCCTGGCGTGCTCCCCGTCGGGGTCCTGGGGGACACACAGAGACTCAGATCAGATCCCCCAGCCACCATGGTCAGTGCCAGGGCTCACACAGGCACAGACAGGAGTTTCCCTTTATCCCTTCATCCCGGGATATCTGCTCCCTAAGCATTCCCAGCCAACTGCTTCCCTCTCATTGTCAGTCTATTTATTTTAGCACCCTTTATCATTTAAATGATACCTTTATTATTGGTAAACTTTATTATTAAAGTTTTTTCTCCCCAGGCATTTCCTTGGTCTCCTGGTGTTTATCCATCATTAATACCAACAATAAACCTCTGTTACACCTGATCCAAACCCTGATAAACCCCCAGTGCCACTGGAGAGGGTTTGGAATGAACTGGCTGTCAACAGCAAAGCCATTAAAATGGAAATACATCTTTGAGGTATTCCAGGAAAGAGCTGATTCCATGGAATTGTTGGTGGAATCCATTCATTCTGATGTAGAATTCAAAGGGAAGTTTGTAAAGAACAAACACGGAGGCTTCTGTGTCAAATCATTAACAAAGGAACTGCAATTAAAGCCAAACTCCTGCTTTGTCCTCACATCAAATTTAGCCTTGACAATCACAAGTTCAGCAGTGGTTAAAATGATCAGAAAAAGGTTGACTGGGGTTTTTTATCCTATTTAAGTCCTGCTTTCTATCCATTATGCTCTGAGTCAGCCCTAAACCTTTAACAAGAACTCCTCCACCAGAACAGACCCCCTCCTCACCTCTTTGACTTTCAGGGGTCTCCCACCAAGACTGTGCTTGTTCAGAACCTCAGCAGCCTTCTTCATGCTCTCTTCCATCTTGAACTCAACCACCCTGTGGGGACACAGCAGAGCTCAGGATGTTTTGTTGGCAGAAGCCTCCTTGGATTTGTGGTACAAATTCAGAGTGAACTTACGCGCATCCCTGGCGAGGAGATTTCCGGGGCAGTCACAGGGAGGAGGGAAGAGAGAAGAAATCAAGTCAGTGAAAACCCAAATCACACACAAATATTTTATTATTAAAGCCAAGTCACATCAGTTAAGCCCTACCAGCGAAAATAAATGTAACCTGACACAGGCAAGCCTCCAATACTGGAATTCCATAATTTCTTATGCCTTAACAGGATTAACCTGGGGTCTCTGAGGCTGTAACAAACACTAAATCCCGACTCTCCAAGAAATACCACACGCTTCCTGTGACCTGCTCTTCCCTGGCATACAGCAAAACCCTCCACACTCTCACCCTAAATCCATATCCTGCAGGACACTTAGGAGTGCTCCTATTGTCTTCCCTGATCCTGGACTCGAGGCCCATGAAGGCACTGAACGTTTACATTTAGGAATTTTCCTGGCTCTACTGGCCCGGGAAGTGGAGCTTGCAGCACCTGCTGTTGCACCCTGGCCCTTCCAAACTCAGCCAACCACTCGAGTGACTTTTCCAAAGCACAGGAATATTCCAGAGCCCTGTCCTGCCTGCTGGGCTCCAGGGTCACACGGCCAACGCCAACGGCACGCGGGGAACAGCTCCTGACTGCAGAGCCCACCCCACCTCCTCCCATCCCACGGCACTCCTGACCTAGAGCCACTGCACATCCACACTCTGAGCCTCCCTGGCCTCCTGTCCAGCACACAGAAACATTTCAGGTAGAAAATCCACAAAGAAACTCTCAAACACTTACCCTTGACTTTCCTTCAGCGTCCATTAAGAGCTCCACGTATGTTACCTCACCAACTACAAATCAGATTCCAGACGACACAGATACCAAGGGAGAAAAGCCAAGAAAACAATGGGAATTTAGAACAATCAACAACCGTGTATGGAGCCTCTGCCTTATAAGAAAGCCCAGAAACACTCCATGTTCTCTAGACCACAAAACTGGACAATTACAGGTATGCAGTAAAGGCTTCAAGCACTTCAAGTATGTTCTTGGTTTTCCTCCGCCTCAAAAGCCAGAGATTTCCACGGTTCCCTGGATCTTTAGTGCCCGCTCGTTACCTGAGGCAATCCAAACCCATGGGGAAGGCTGCAGGAACAACTTTCCTTCACTTTCCACAGGATGCAGTCCTGGCTCCATAATCCAGAATTTCAAGTGATTTGTTTTTCTCAGGATTTAAAGACAAAAAAGGAGTCACACTGAACCAACAGATCGAGACATCACTGCCTGCCTGCTATTTATTTCAACAGCTTTTTGTTAAGCCACAATAAATTCCATTTTAGCATTAAAATCTGCCATATTTGCTCTCAAGACAAAACTGCCAACAGCAAAAGGCAAAAGTCCACGGAAAACTCCACCTGCCCCTTTCCTCACAGGATTGGGATTGCCTCTCTAGGACCAAATAACCCTGGCAGGGACCTCCAGAATGCACCTACCCAAATGGCTGCTGCCTTTGAAGGGACTGGCATACAGAAGAATGGAATAAACACTCTTTTAAAATTATTTTTCCTTTCTGGTTTTAGAAGTCTTGGGGTTTAAATTTAAACCAGGAAGACTCCAAGCTGCATTATGTGGAATGATTTATTTGTGGGAAACCATGAGCCAGTTGAGTATGAATAGTTTAACTGGAGCAAGGAACTGGGGTTTCATAAGACTCTGCCAGGGACAGAGGGAGGAGTTCAGCCTGACCTCCCCTAGGCCCAACAATTTACAGGACACTGGGCATCACTGTGGAAAACTGACAGCCTGCACGGTCTCTCTTGAAGCTGGAAAAAAAAAGGAATGCTTAACAAAATCACTGATTTTTAATCTCCATTTCTTATTTGAAACAGTAATTTAGCAGTAAGAGCATTCCAGAGAACAGGATGAACAGCTCTGATCCACTCCTGCTTTGGGGAGGACAATGAGGCTGGAAAAGGCTGACAAGTCCCTCTGAAAGGGACTCTCCTGGAGTGTCCATGACCATCCACAGCTCCAGCCATGGTGGTATCAGGCCTAACAAGGAACTGCAGTCTCTAATTGCAGTCTCCAATCGCTCTGGGCTCCCTCAGCACAGCTGGGATTGTTCCCAAGGAGCCCTGGGGGGTTCAGCACTCCCAGAGGTTCTGACGCCGTCCAGCTCAACAGCAGCAGCCAGAGTCCAACACACCTGGGGCAGGGATGCACAAGGATTCACCAATTCTCCCCAGGTGAGCTGCACTCCAAACCCTCTCTGAGCCACAGCTGGCAGGTGTGGCACCCCCTGACCCTGCAGAGCCCCCAGAGCCAGGGCTCTCCTCTCCCAGCCACTCCTCCTGCACATCCACACAAGCAGCTCCCAAAGGAGTTTGCCAAGCTTGAGGCTATCCAGAACAATTCACATCTGCTCTTGTAACCAATCCCTGACTCTGAACCAGAAAAGATCTCCAGGAATCTCCTGGAAAGTTGAGTCTCTGTCAGTCTTGCTCAGAGCTTCCTGCTGGAGCCTTACAGGCACATTAAAATCCAAATATCCAGCCTGAAGTAGCTGCTTTTCTTTAAAGGACGCCTGAACTTCCTGAAGAGCCCAATGTCAGGACACCAGGAGGGGGGAATGACACACTCAGTGATGCAGCTCTGAGCCAGGACAGAGCCCAGAACCACTGCCATGAAAATGCACTCATTTCACCCTAAAATGTGTGAGAGGAGCCAAGCCAGCCCCTCTGCCAGGAGAATGTAGTCTGCAGCTGGCAAAGCAAACCTTTCTTAAGGAGCTAGCCTGGGCCACGTTTTATTTGGAGTTCTGGGGTTTTTTCTTCCAGATCCCAAACCACAGGATGCCACGGAAAAGTACCAGGAGCAGATGTGCTAGACCAGGATAAATGCCCAGTGATCCTGGCAGGATTCTCTTCTGCCAGAGAACAACTGGATTCTGTCAGGGAACATCCCATAGCCACAAGGGGAGAAATTTCAGCCAAGTACAAAAATTGTTACTTCAGGAGCCTCCCAAGGGAGGAAACTTCCAAAAAACCACCAGCTCCAAGTCACTGCAGGTTTAATTAGGGAACATGTTCCTCATGGTGTCTTTAAGACTTAACACAGAGGAGACTGATTTATGGATTTATTTAAACCTCACACAGTTTGGAAATGCAGCTTTTCCCAAACCCAGAGACTGGAGCAGAATTTACTGGAATAACCAGAAATCCAAACTGAAGAAAGCTTCAGTGTTATTTATCACAGGCATTATTTTTCCTCTCCTTTAAAACTTTGTATCACTTCTCAAAGTTTATCAGTACAGAAAATGCCAGTGTTCAAGCTGGGCTGCTCCAGCACAATTCCAGGACCCTGCAGGGCCTGTCCAGGAAGCTCAGCTCAGGATCCACAGGGTGACCTGAGGCCCTGAAGACACAACTGGGAACTCCTCAGAACAAGCTCAGACAGAAATAACAACTTTAGGCTGGGCAATTTGATTTGAACAGTTTGTGACAAACCACAGAGCTCTGAGAGGTGAGAAAGGTGCAGAGAGGGAAGTGGGAGCAAGCACAGAACTGGGACAGGGAAATGCTTTGCAGCAGTTATTCCTTGGCCTCCAGGGCCAAAAATAAATTCTAATCATGGAAGGAAAGCCCCAAACTGGCTGGATGTCTCCTCATCCTCTGAAGGAGCAATCCAAGAGGATCAAAAAGCTTCACAGTCCCAGTGTGAGGCAAAGCAGAGCTGGCCACAGCTCCTCCCTCATTTACAGGTAAAGCTTGGGACAGGCAACCCTGAGAAGTTACAGGGGAGACAGGAGGAGCAAGTTTCACACATGCAAAGCTTTGGCTGAAAAGGGAGAAGGAAAACCTCCCCAAAGCAGAGACAGCAGTCAGCAATTCTGCACAGATGGGGAAGGGAAACTTCCCTTTTGCAAGAGAACACCCAAAGGGGTGATTTTGGCTCTTGAGGAGCTCAGGCAGCAGAGGGAGTGAAAAGCTCCCTGCAGGCAGGGAAGGGCTGAGACTCCTTGGAAAGATGGTGAGAGGCCAAGGGAAACAGAGCAACTCATCTGAGACTTCAGCAAATGGAAGAGGAACAGGCCAAGGGTGGAACAGCAGATTCCTTCCTCATCCCTCCCTCCCCAGAACTCCACACTGTGACCAAATCCTGGGCAATGAGCCTGGGGACTCTGCAGTGCCAGTGCCACCAGTACTGAGGGAGTAACCCCAGTGCTCACCAGTGCTGCCACTGGGACACCAGCAAGAGCCACGAGTTCCATCTTCAGGAGGCCACAAAGCTTCCACAGCTCCTGCAGGTTCAGCAGGAAGGCAGCAGGTAGGTTTAGGAGCTGCTTCTCTGCACAGGGATTCAGGCTGGGAGAGCTCTGCTCCTGGCTTGGTGGTGGAGAAGGGAATGTGGGCACAGCCCTGCCAGGCCAGGCTGTCCTGGCCATCCCAGAGGGGACACCAGAGGGGACAGGAGCCTGGCCTTCCTGCAACTGCTCCTGGTCACAGCCACCTCCATGGAACCACACTAGTTACGGTAATTAACACGTCCCTGCCCACACCACGTGACAAGTTTTACAGCTATCCTCTCCTTGGAGGTTGTGCCTTTTGCTACTTTGGATAGGGAGAAGGTTTAAACCACAAAATCCTGTATTTCCTAAAGGAGCCAATAAACACCTGGAATTCAGATCCCAGTTTTTTTGATGCCATGGCATCACCTCCCTTCCAGCAGCTGCCATGAACATTCCCAATATTCTCCCCACATGCTGGGGACAGATCAGGACAGGTATCCAGCATTCAGTTACTTCCATGGAAAACTGCTGCCTCTGGAAGCCCTTCCCAAATCCCCCTCAGCGCTGCTGCTCAGTCGGTTTGGTAACACCTTGTGTCTGCCAGCAAAACGAGGGAGTTCCAAACAAGAACATCTCTTCATTCCATTACCAACATTCCCACTGCATACCTGTAATTGAGTTTCTCCAAGCAATCCACTGGGAAGCCCGAGCCAGGGCGTGGGGAGAGAGAGAGAGGTGGCACCCGGAGCAGCCTGGCCACTCCCAGGCTGCAGGAACAGACACGGCACCTCCCCGAGCTCCTGCCCTGCAGAGCCCTCACACACCCAGGGTTTCCCCTTGGGCACAGAATTCCACCTGCTCCCAGAGCCTGGGACCTTTGGCCTGGCGTTCTTACACTTCCGAAGCAAGAATTCCAACGGGCTGGAGTTTTCCAGGGGCTTGGAACTGCTCTGCCTCAGGGCAAGGACTGAGCAAACCCGAGCACAGCACGAGAGCAGCAGTCTGGGAGAAGTCCAGAACAACTCCACGGCAAATCCAAACTGTTGGATTCACCAGCAGTGCCAAACCCCAGGAATGATCCCAGTTTTAGCAGGACAAGCCCTGCAGCCAGAAGGAAGAAGCTCCAACGTTCCCCTAGGAGCATCAGCTGGAATGAGCAGCTGAGCAGCCTGGCAGGAAACAACCTCAGCCTGGCCTGTGCCATCCACGGGAGCTGGAGAGAAACCAGCAGGCACCGGGGCCGGGATTCCACACAGCACAGAGAGCTGGACACCTCCACGCCCGCAGCACGACAGCTCTGGGGCAGCCACGGGGCAGCTCAGGGCCCATCCATAACCAGGGCCTGCTCAAGCAGCCTTTGAGGCTGAGCTGTTGCCATGACACAAAACCGCTGCTGGCTCTCAAACAGCCCCTGATTAGGGAAGCTCCCAGTGCTCCCAGTCCCGACGGCCATTCCACAGACTCCGTTCCCTTTTGCTTCCAAAGACAAACATTTGAAACCCTCTGGAACTTGGTTTTCCCCTTCTTTAGGCCACACCTCAAACACCTGAACTGTCAGTCCTTGCCCAGCTCCAGCACAATGACCACTGCCCGCTACCCTGGCTGATGCTCTGGATCCAGAGGTGCCCCACAGGAAATGTTGTGCTGTTACTCTGAACTTGGTTTGGACATTTTAAGGCTGGAGAAGCCAAGGATTTTCTTACCACTCCACTGCACATCCAAGTTGACTTGAAAACTAGAAATCTAGGCACCAGCCTGAAGAAATGACACTAATTTAGACTTGTCACTACCTGAGTACTCAGCTCCATCTCTTCATCTTCCTCAAGAGACGAAGATGTTCAGGCCAGCAAAGGCATCTCCCATCCACATGGGAATTAAAGGGAATTGTGGAAGGGGCAACTCCACAAACCTGATTTCCAAAGCCCTAATCCTGCTGCAGCACATGCCAAAACACCAACCTGATTTTGCAGGCCACCCTGACACACATTGCACTGCAACCAATGGCAGAATGACTCCTGAAGCCAGCCCAGAGCCCTCCGAATCTGGGGACACAGCTGGATATGCACACACCAGAGCAGGACGTAACCACCTGAATGCCCAAAAAACATTCAAATGCTTCAGAAAGTCCTGCTGCACTTCAAGGCTAACACCTGCTGAAAGCCTGGGCTTGGATCCCTAAGGACAACACAGCTAATCCCGGGCTGAGGCTCTACCAGCTGCATGCCAGAGGCCTCCACAGGAACCATGCCCTGGCAGGCTGCCAGGGACGGAGGTTGTGCAACACCCAGCCAAGCTTGGGAAGAGCTTTCCCAGGTGCACCCAGAGGTGCAAGTGCTGAGCTACAGACAGAGCCAGGCACGGGCTGGAGCACAGGGCAGCCTGGGCCACTGAGCTGCACTTTACCTTTCTCTTTGACCAGGTCCTTCAGCGACTGCCACTTGACGTCGAAGGGGATGTTGGTGATGAAGGCTCGGTACCTCCTGGCGGGGTTGGCGTAGGGCTCGAAGCGGTTCCCTCCCCTCTTCATCCCCTTCTCCTTCTTCTTCTCATTGGGGGTCGGGCGCTCGCCTTCGCTGCGAGGAGAGAACCCCGTGAGTTGCTGGGATGGAGCAGTGCCAGCATCTCTGGGTGGAGAAATCCAGAGACTGGAGTCACTGAATCCCTGAGCAAGCCCTTCAACCTTAAACCCCATCCCATCTCGAAAGAGAAAAATCCAAACCAAGGCAGCAAAAAGCTTCAGCCTCACTCTGACATAATTCCCTTTGCTAATCCAGGTACTCTCCCTGCTCACTACTGGAGAAGATGCTCCAACACATCCTGAGGAAGAATTCAGGACACATCAGGTACAGGCAAGGCATGATCCATGTTTATCTGCACATTCAGATAAAAAAGCTGAAGTTTCTACAACCTGTCTGCACTGAGCTTTTCCCAACCTGCAAATTCCAGGTCAGAAATCCCAGCTCCATCCCTTCAGGACCATTCCAATCCCAAAGCAGACACAACAGCCTGCAGAAAAAAAGGAAATTAAGACTGCAGAAGCCTCTGAAGGTTGTTCCCTGCTCCTATCACCCAGCAGCCAAAGCTTCTCCAGACACAGGGATGGGAATTTTCCAGTCTCTCTCCCACTCAACTTTCTTAAAGCTTCTTAATTAATGAAGTAATTAAAACCCCAAAATTAGAATTGAAATAGGACAATCCCTTTCTCACTGTCATTTCTGTTTGGTTGATGGAGTAACAGAAAATGCTGCAGTAGTGTTAAAAGCTGCACTCTGATTTTAGTTGTTATTCCTAAAAGTGGATTTCCCAAGGCCACTGAGAAGCTGCCCACAGGAGCACTGCTGTTATCCCTGTGGAAGTGGAGCTGGATATTCCAAACAGAACTGCACCTGCAGACACAAACAAACTCCCTGGAGGCATCCCAACCCTAACAGGGTCAGGAACGCCAAAATCACAGCACAGAGATATCATTATTTATACTTCCAGGAATTAACTGGCTCCTCGTGGAGATAAACTGCTGACTCCGTGTTCCCAGGAGTGGTGGGAGCAGAATCCAGGCTGGGAACATCATTCTCTGTCCCTGGGATGTCTCTGTCTGTTCCTGCCTGGCTCAAGTTTCAGTCAATGAAATTGTGTCTCTCAGTATTTTATTACCCAAGACACAGTCTGACTGTTCTCCAATGGAAAAAAAATAAAAATAAAAAAGAATTTTTTGTTTTTCCCCCTTAAGTGACATTTGGAAAGCTGAACACGTCCCTGGTCTCTGGAAACACAAACTCAAATCCGAGCTGGAGTCTGCAACAGGAATCACAGCACACCGGGTTCAACCTGATTCTTATCACTCCAGCCCAAAAACGCCCTGAGGGAGAAAACGCCTTTCCATTCCACGGATTTGGTACCAAAACCGGCTTTGCCAACTGTGGAATTTCCATGGAGCACCAGCACGAGGAAAGCAGAAGCAGCCGAGGCTTTTTGCGCCGTTCATCCCCACGTTTACAGAGCCGGAGCTGCAGCGCTGCGGATTCTGGTTTAAATTTCTGTAAAGTTTTACCGACGGCAGGCACCGGGATTGTGCAACCCCTGCCCGGCACCACCTCAAACTCTCACCCTCGAGCTGTTTGCGCTCCTGAACCCCCTCAGGCGAAAACCACCCCCAAAAAGGAGCACGCTCGGTTCCAAAGCGTGCAGCGGGATGGGGCGGTGCTGAGAGCAACAAAGTTATTACAACTTAGTAACAACACAAAAACTCATGAACCTAAACATCCCCACGCCGGCCCAGCCTGCTCCCCGCGGGGAGGGCCGAACTCCAACAGAGCCCAGCGGGAGCTCCCCTGAGGGGACGGGGCTGATCCCGGGGCTCGCTGCCCGCCGGGACCGGGACCGGGCCCAGAGCGCCGCGGGAGCCCCGGAGGCGCCTCCGGGCCGGCCCCGCCCGGGATCCCGAGGCAGACCCGGAGGGAGCAGCGCCCGCAGCGGCCCCGCAGCGGTCCCGACCTGCCCGGGACCCCGCCGGCCCCGCCGCCCTCAGGCCGGGCCCAGGCGCGGGGAGGCCGCACGCGGCCCCTCCTGCCCCACCGGCACCGCGGCCCCTCACGGCCCTCCTACCTCTTCGGGGGCGGCCCCCCCGCGCCGGCCGCCCCGTTGGGCGCTGGCGGAGCCGCCGCTGCCGCCGCGGCCGCCGCCGGGGGCGGCTCCATTTTCCCGGGGGCGCTTTGCGAGGCCGCGGCCGCCGCCATTTCCCAGCGCGTCCTTTGTGTGGGGAGCGCGGGGCACGACGGGACGGCGGCGCGGGCCGGGCCGCCAGGCGACGCTGCGCTGCTCATGCGCCTGAGGGGGAACGGGAAGGCGGGAAACGGCGCGGGAGCGGCCGCGCATGCGCGGGGAGGCGGCAGCACCGCCCGCGCCGGCGGGAATGGCGGGGCCGCGCGGGCCCGGTGTGGCGGCGCCGGGCAGGAGGGGCGGGTGGCACCGGGGATCGAGGATCTGAGAATGCGCAGGGCTGCAGCCGCGCGGTGCGGGCGGGGCTGGCGGCAGCGGCTCCTGGCGGGAATAGCGGCTGAGCCCATGCGAGGCGCGCTGTACGGAATGGCGGCAATGGCAACGGCGCATGCGCACTGCGGGCGTGCCGTACAGCATGGCTGCCACGGCTGCGCATGTTCAGTGGAGTCAGCGGAAAAAACCGCGGTGAACTCAAAAGGAGTCAAAGTCCTCGGTTTTAAGGAAGAAAGTAACGTTTTAAGCACAAACCAGACTGGTTAGGGACTGTTATCTACACGATGAAAATGTGTCATGGGAGATCAGGGGAGGCCGGGGCCCACATCCCATGTTGCTGTGAGGAAGCCGAGTTTCCCCAGCCCCAGATCGCAGCCCCGGGGGTCCCGCAGCCCCAGCCGGGCACGGGGAACAGCCGGGACCGGGAATGTGCGGGACCCCCCTGAGGCCGCGGCTCTCCGGGGACTCTCGGCTGAGCTGTACCACAGCAGCGGGCGGATGTTGACAGACAGCTGAATCGGCCAATGACAGCGCAGGAACGGGGAGGCCGCGGCTCGCTGCGCCAATGAGCGGCGGAGGGGGCGGGGCCACACCCGGAAGCGGCGCGGGGCAGCACCGGGGCCGGAGGAGCCGCAGCGATGTCGGAACGGAAAGTGCTGAACGTGAGTTGGGGGCGAATCCCCGCCGAGGAGGGGCCAGCGGAGCCGTCCGAGCCCGCCTGGGCCATTGAGGGCTCCCCGAGGCCGCTGGGGCGGTCCCGCTGGTTCGGGAGTCGCTCAGAATCCCGGGATCACCGAGGATGGGGAAGAACCGAGGGGGATCCAAGCTGTGCCCGGTGCCCGCCAGCCCGGAGCACCGAGCGCCACGTGCGGGCCGTCCTTGGCCACCTCCAGGCGTGGGGACTCCGAACCTCCCCGGGCAGCCCGTTGCGGTGTTTGACAGCGCCTTCCATGGAGGAATTCCCCAAAATCCCATTGAAACTCCGCCGAGCCCTTTCCTCCCATCCCGCCGCTGTTCCCTGGCTGCAGAGCCCGGCCCCCACCTGGCTGCAGCCTCCCGTGGGGGCTGTGGGGAGTGAGAAGATTCCCGGTGCTCCAGCATCCCCAAATCTGCTCTGTCCATTGAAATATTCCCGATATTCCCAAACCTCCTCTGCCCATTGAAATATTCCCGACATTCCCAAATCTCCTCTCTGTCCATTGAAATATTCCTGGCATTCCCAAACGTCCTCTGTCCATTGAAATATTCCTGACATTCCCAAACCCTCTCTCCCCACAGAAATATTCCCAAACCCTCTCTCCCCACAGAAATATTACCCCCCGGACTTCGATCCGGCCAAGATCCCGAAGCTGAAGCTCCCCAAGGACCGGCAGTACGTGGTGAGGCTCATGGCCCCCTTCAACATGAGGTGAGGGCAGCTCTGGAGCCAGGGGATCACCCACGGGATAATGGGATCACTTTTGGAATGATGGGATCACCCATGGAATGATGGGATCACCCACGGGATAATGGGAATCATCCATGGAATGATGGGATCACTTTTGGAATGATGGGATCACCCATGGAACAATGGGATCACTTTTGGAATTATGGGATCACCCACGGGATAATGGGAATCACCCATGGAATGATGGGATCACTTTTGGAATTATGGGATCACCCACGGGATAATGGGAATCACCCATGGAATGATGGGATCACTTTTGGAATTATGGGATCACCCACGGGATAATGGGAATCACCCATGGAATGATGGGATCACTTTTGGAATTATGGGATCACCCACGGGATAATGGGAATCACCCATGGAATGATGGGATCACTNGGATGGGATGGGATGGGATGGGATGGGATGGGCTGAGCTGAGATGGGTCAGGCTGGGTTGGGAGCCCACCCAAGCCCACCCAGGCCAGGCAGGGACACTCCCCACGGTCCCAGGGTGCTCCAAGCCCTGTCCAGCTCCAAGCCCCGGCTCCCCTGGGCGTTTCCCTGCCCTGTGCAGGTGCAAGACGTGTGGGGAGTACATCTACAAGGGCAAGAAGTTCAACGCGCGCAAGGAGACGGTGCAGAACGAGGCCTACCTGGGGCTGCCCATCTTCCGCTTCTACATCAAGTGCACGCGCTGCCTGGCCGAGATCACCTTCAAGGTGGGCACCACGCCCTGGGGAGCCTGGCTGGGAGCCCAGGGGGGCTGCAGCTGGGCCAGGGGCTGGGAGGGACACCGGGGAAAGGGTTTTCCTGCAAGGAATGGGATGGGGAGCAGGGAAAGGGCTCTCCTCCACAGGGAAAGGGTTTTCCTCCAAGGAATAGGGATGGGGAACAGGGGAAGATTTTTCCTTGCATGGGATGGGGATCAAGGGAAGGTTTTTTCTCCAAGGAATAGGGATGGGGATCAGGGAAAGGTTTTTTCTCCGAGGGTGCTGAATTCCCCCGGGGAATGGGCACGGCCTCGAAGCTGCCAGAGCTCCAGGAGCCTTTGGAGAATGGGGTTGGTGGGATTGTCCCATCCAGAGCCAGGAGCTGATGGTCCCTTCCAGCTCAGGATTCCCTGACACTCCTGTCCTGGCAAAGTCTGAGGGGTTTTTGGCTGGACCAGCCCCTCCCTGGCACTTTGGCTCATGGAGCTGGGGGATGTGTGGCTCTGGAGGTGGCCATGGGCTGGCTGGGACAGGATCCCCACCCAGGCTGGTTCTCCTGCTGTTCCCCCTCAGACAGACCCCGAGAACACGGATTACACCATGGAGCACGGCGCCACCAGGAACTTCCAGGCAGAGAAGCTCCTGGAGGAGGAGGAGAAGAGGATGCAGAAGGAGAGGGAGGAGGAGGAGCTCAACAATCCCATGAAGGTACAAGGACTGCAGGAAAACCTCTCCTGCTCTGCCTGACTCTCCCCAGCCGCAGCAGTGACTTGGTAGCCATTCAGGTTTTCCTGTCCTACCCAAAAATGAGGATGAGGAGGATCCTCTTGTGCTTCATCCAGCATGGGGAGGAGCAGGAAGCTCCTGTCAGGCTCTGCTGCCTCAAATATCCCAACTTATCCCACCCAGGTCCTGGAGAACCGAACCAAGGACTCCAAGCTGGAGATGGAGGTCCTGGAGAACCTGCAGGAGCTGAAGGAGCTCAACCAGCGCCAGGCCAACGTGGATTTTGAGGCCATGCTGAAGCAGTACAAGGAGCTGGAGGAGGAGCAGAGGCGCAAGGAGCAGGAGGAGGACGAGCAGGAGATGAAGTGAGGAGGGTGGAAGTGCTGGGATGAGCCAGGCTGGGCCTGGGCTGTGCTGGGGAGAGGGGCTGAGTTCCCAGGAATTGGGGGTGGTGGGAGGAGATCCCAGCCTGGCGTGGCAAAGGGTTGAGGGAGGAGGAGGGGAAGGTCCTTCCAAGCCAGCCAGGCTGGGGTTCTGTGGGGTCTGGGCTGCTGGGGGGGTCCAGTCCCCTCACATGGGCTCAGTTTGTGCTGTGGGGTGAAGCTCCAGATCCCAGCTCTACCCCCAGGCTTGATCCTGATCCCATAAAACGCCCGGGAAGGGAATCCCGAGGCTCTGCTGCTGGCCTCAGCTCCCCTGGAGCAGGCAGGGCCTGGCAGTGGGATGGATCCAGCTCCAGCCCTGCTCCCTCCCCCCAGGGCCATGCTGGAACAGGCCCAGAACCGACGGCTCCTGGAGGATTCCGACTCGGACGAGGAACCGGCAAAACCGCGCCCAAAGCCCCCGGCCCAAACCAAACCCACGGACATCCTGCAGGAGGTGAGCGAGGCCCAGCCCTTCCCCAGCCCTTCCCCAGCCCAAATCTCTGTCCTGGAGCTGTGTGTGCCCCTGGTGTCCCTGCTCGGGTGGCACCGGGCTGGTGTCAGCTCCCAAAGGCCCTGTCCCTGTGCCCTGGGCTGAGAGCAGCCAGGGATGGGGATTTGGGGCTGTGCCTGGTGACAAGGACAGGGATGGAGCTGTCCCCATCCTCCCTTCCTCGGGAAGAGCCAGCTCCAGGCAGGATTGCAGCATTTCAGCTCTGGGCCGGCCCTCCCCGGGCTGCGCTTTGGGTTCAGGCAGAACAAAAGAGCTCCCAGAGCCCGGCCTGGAGGGAGGGATTATCCCAAAACCAGCCCGGCCTGGAGGGAGGGATTATCCCAAAACCAGCCCGGCCTGGAGAGAGGGATTATCCCACCAAACAGCCCTGCCTGGAGGGAGGGAATATCCCAACAACCAACCCTGCCCTCTCCCGCTGTCCATCCCTGCCCCAGGGCGCCGTGGCTGCTGGGCTGGATCAAAGCTGCCGTGCCTGGGAGTGGGGCTGGGGTTAATCCCAGCCTGTTCCCTGGCCTGGCACTAATCCCTGTGCAACTCCAGCCTGTTCCCTGGCCTGGCACTAATCCCTGTGCCCGGGGCACCCAGAGCCACTCGGGTTCCATGGCTGGACCACCTGCAGGCACCCGGGGCTAGCAGGGCTGCTCAGTGGCCTTGAAAGGAGCTGATAAAACAGAGAAAACTTTTACCCAGGCAGGGAGGGACAGGACACGAGGGACTGGTCTGGAGCTGAGGAGGAGAAGGGTTGGGTTGGATGTTAAGCAGACCTTGGAACAGGTTGCCCAGAGAAGCTGTGGCTGGAGGTGCCCAAGGCCAGGTTGGAAAGGGCTTGGAGCAACCTTGGATAGGGAAAGGTGGGACTGGATGGGCTTGAAGGTCCTTCCAAGCCAAACCATCCTGGGATTCTTTTCTCTGCCTCCTCAGCATCCCAGGGCCATCCTGAGGCTGGGTTTAGGTCTCTGGCAGGGGGACATGGATCTCAGGGGCAGCTCTGCAGATCCACATCCCTGTTTGTCCCTGTGCCATCCCTGCAGGGCCACCATTCCCCCTCTGGCCCCTCTCCTCGTGCCCCTGCTGGGTTTATCCCCAATCCCCCCTCCCAGCTGCAGCCCCCTGACCCCAGCTGTGCCCCACAGGAGCCCCAGCCCCAGAGCAAGAGGCCGAGGACGGAGAGCTGGGAGCGCAGCGTGGGCAAGCTCAGCAGCAAGGCCCAGCTGGCCGGGCTGGTGGCCCGCAGGAAGCAGCAGCCACATCCTGCCCTGGAGAACGGGATGGGAACCCAAAGCACCACGGCCAGCACCGGTACCTGCCCCAGCTGAGCCCTGGGGGGCTCTGGCAGCTCCCAGGGGGGGTTGGGCTCTGTGCTCACAGCCTGGGCTGGGCTCCTGGGGGGAGGTGTGAGAACAGGGGGCTGTCCCCGTTTCCAGCACCTTCCTGGGCAAGGTGAGGCTCCTGCCTGGCCCTTGGCTCTCAGCCACGGCCTTGGGGACAGGTTGGCAGGGCCAGGAGCTTCAAAACAGCAGATACAGCCCTGGGAACGCCACAACAGCGAGATAGGGCTGGAGCAGCAGGAGAACTGCTTTGGCTTGAGGCCTGGTGATAAACCCTGCCCAGCTGCTGGAGCTGGGGAGCTTTAAGGAACACAAAACAAGCTGGAAGGATTTCCAGCACCTCAGTGAGCTGCCCAGCAAGCCAGGGGATCCGTGGGTTTGGGAAGGACACGGGGGATCGATTTGTTCTGGGCTGGTTGATCCTAAGCCTCTGGCTCAGTGGAACCCCTGCCCTCGGGGGATCCCTGGGAAGGGACAGCTCTGGGAAGTGTCCCCTTGTCCCTGAGCTCCCCCAGCCACTGCTCCTGGCTGCTGTGCTGAGGGTTGGGCTGCTGGGAGCCCAGAGCTGGCTCCTCTCTCCCTTCCCAGGGTCAGGAATTTCCCGGGGGGCTGGAGAAGGGAGAAGGGAGGTCCCAGACCTTGGTGCTTCCTGCGGGGTGGAAGAGGGAGGGGTGCAGGAGCTCCTTGTGCCCCTGATTTACCCTCAGGGAGGATCCCCCCAGGGTGAGGCTCCCCTGGGAATCTCCTGGCTGTGAGCAGCCAGCCAGGCTGGTGTTTGGCCCCGGGAATCGCCCTGACCAGACCCTCTCTGTCTGTCCCTCCTCTTCCAGGCTCGCTCCCAGCAGCAGCAGCAGCAGCCACGTCCTCGCTGGGTTTGCTGGGAGCCTACTCGGACAGCGAGGGCAGCGACTGAGGAGCTGCGAGGCGGGGACGGGGCAGGGACGGAG
>VWZP01003647.1:0-28574 GCA_013396995.1 Dicaeum eximium
ATCCACCAGAATGGACCATTGTTTCTAACCAGAGAGACTTGAAATTTACCTTAAAAAAAAAAAAAATCAAAAAAAAAAAGAAGAAGAAGAACAAAGATTAAGAGACTGCAAAGTTAAAATTGTCTAGTAATGGTTGTAAAGTTAAAGTTGTAACTGTTAAGTAATCAATGTTTGTAACTGTAACCGGGGTTGTAAAAATTGTAAGGGTTCAGAAGTTCCCATGGAACTGGTTTACATAAGTCGTGTCAGCAAACAATTTAGAAATTCACTCACAGGGCAGAATTTCTTAAGGGCTACAAATTCAGAGAAAGAGACTGGCAGAGGGGGAAGAGCAAAATAAGAGCTCTAAGACTCCCCTGAGAATTCGCCAGAGGCAAGACCGGGGGAGATCTAAAATGGTTCCTACCAGACTCTGGAGGCCTAGGAAGACTAGGGGAGGCCCAAGATGGCTCCTGTTGGATTCATAGTGGGACTGTTGATGATCTATGCCAGTAGCATCACAGGAGAAGAGGCCTGTGTGAAATGCTATCACCCACGCTATGAGGGAGAGAACTTAGAGGCACTCATAAAGATCCATACTAGCCTAGACCCCGCCTGTTATAATGAGTCTCAGCTGGCGACTTGCCAATATAATGAAAGAACTTTTTTGGTTACCCAAAATACCACCTCTCTTAGGCAGCGCCTCTTAGGAAATTGTCCTATGAATGAAACCTGGCTTTGTTTTGAACAGGAAAGAAACCAACAAGGAGAACCTGACCTGATGAAGGAGAAAACAGCAAATACAAAAACTGGGGGAAATTATTTGGAGGGATTAAAAGGAAAGAATTTGTTCATTGACCTAGTAGAAAAGATTAGTAGAGAGTTAAATATTACGAATTGTTGGGTATGTGGGAATACACATATGGCAGGAATCTGGCCCTGGGAGGGAATTAGTTTAAAACCTTCAGAAATTTTAAAGCTAAAGCAAATGAGAGAAAACAAAGAATCTACTGGAAAAAAAGAAAAAGGAAGAATGGGAACTAAAGTCAGAAATTGCTGGGGAAGAATGTATTTTAAGGACAGAGAATAAATATAACAACTGGGATCTTATTTTTACCCTATCTCATTCCCCGTTTAGTTAGAAACCAAAACACCAAAGAAAGGTCAGGCAAAAAATATGGGATTAAAAGGAACAAGAATGAGACAAAGGCAGGGAAATATATGACCAGTACCAAAAACTGAAAAGGTTCTATCAGCAAGAACCAGAAACAGCTAGTTAGTTGATGCAGGCATTATGCCTGGTCAAAAAGAAAGAGTAGGGACTGTTATGAATAAATAAGTAGGCCACTTATCAGCAGGCACAAGTTCTGGTTTGAGGTTGCTGATTAGAACTGTTTCGATTTTGGTTTTTTCAGTTCGATTGTATTGTCCAGGTTTCCGCCACTCACCTTTTGATGTGTCGTCCAGTCTGCCCCCTTTCTCACCATCCCCACCAGGTGCTGTGCAGCTCCCATGCCGAGCCAGCGCGCGGCACGGCGTGGCTTCCCACCGTGCCCATGGGGACCTGGTGCCGTGCGGGGCTTCCCCCCACGCCACACGGCGCCTGGTGCCATGCGGCTCCAGGGCTTGAACATGCTGCAATTCTCCGTGGCTCTCTGGGAGACGCTTCCACGTTCGGCACCATGCCTGTCTGGCACCATAGCTCTCTGGGAGATGCTTCCGCATTCGGCACCACACCGGTCCGACGCCACGGCTCTCCAGGAGGGCTTCCACATATGGCACTGTGCCGGCCCGGCACCACAGCTCTCCGAGAGGCACATCTGCGATCCCAACATGGCTTGCGAACATCTGCATATTAATTAGCAAGGGTGTCCGGTAGACTCCGGCCGACCCAGGATGGCGAGTGACCACCGAAACCAACCAGGAACGGCATCCATGAGACAGCGGGGACCGGGGGAGTCAGAGGACCCAGCTGGAGCCAGACTCCATCCTCACCATAACCAAATAGCACACCAGTACAGTGACTTCCCCAAATGACGAAGCCAACACTAGGTCCCCTGATGACGCCCTCAAGGATGGGGCCTCCAGTCCTGTTGGCACTGGAAGGACTTTGCAATCGTCCTTCTTGCCATCAACCACTGGGGGCAGCATCAGCGGCGCGGCAGCAAGTGGCGGCAAGNGGAACGGCATCCATGAGACAGCGGGGACCGGGGGAGTCAGAGGACCCGGCTGGAGCCAGACTCCATCCTCACCATAACCAAATAGCACACCAGTACAGTGACTTCCCCAAATGACGAAGCCAACACTAGGTCCCCTGATGACGGCCTCAAGGATGGGGCCTCCAGCCCTGTCAGCACTGGAAGGACTTTGCAATCGTCCTTCTTGCCATCAACCACTGGGGGCAGCATCAGCGGCGCGGCAGCAAGTGGCGGCAAGTGGTGGCAGCAAGCAACAGCAGCAAGCAGCGGCAGCAAGCAGTGGCAGGAAGCAGTGGCAGGCAGCTGCAGGTGGCAGCAGCAGAAGCAGAAGCTGCGACGCGTGGCAGCACAAGCCCCTATTGCCAATAAAGAGCTGTCACTTAATAGAGGCCATCAAAAGAGAGATCTGCCTCCTGGTCCGTTATTTCTATCAATATGTAAATCATAAGTAGCCATTTATTGGTATCTTCTACACTTACATTTTATTGTACTATGAAATTGAACTGCCTATCCTATGGTCATCTGCCCAGAAGACCAAAACATTGTATTTCCCAATTTCAATTTCATTGAATTTAATAATCCTAAACCATTAAACCAAATAATAGACTTGTCTAGATAATATCATAAAAGTGTACATTTTTATTTTGAAGATTATGTAGCATCCTTATATGTTACTCTCTTTCAAAAAAGCAGTCACCCCCTTCAGCTGTTCTACTTCACAAAATAAAGTACCAGTAAGAGATTTATACAGACTAGACAAAAAACCCCAAAAGAAACGCAGTGGTTATTCAAACTTCCTTATCTGTAGAGAAGTCAGAGGGCTCCTTTTTTAGAAGGAACAGAGTAGACAGATGGCATATGAGAGGCCCCATGGCAGAATGTCTCAAAGCTGAGGGGCTTTGCCATTAATTCCCTAATTCCTGCTACAAACTTTGCCCTTCAGTGTTTTTAAGAGACCTTCCAGTACAAATTTATATGATGAAATATAGTTTTCTTTAGCTGAGAAATTCCCTATTATTTGCTACTGAAGCTTTTCTAAAGTATCAGATTCTTTTTTCCTTTTTAAGTTGCATCTTTCATGTTAAGAATTCATTAAAAAAAAAAGAAAAACCCACAAAACCAAAAACAACAACAAAAAAACACCCCAAACCAACCAAACAAAAAACCTCACCAAACAAAAACCAAAACCTAAAAGAGAAAGAACTATTCTGAATACTTTGTCTTTTAAAACTGCTACTATCCCTACAGAGATTATTGAGAAGCTTATCAGGCTTTTTGTTGCTTAGTATGATCAAAGCACTGTAAAAGCAAATATATTTGAATTTTATTTTTCTTCTGAAAAGATTGTTTATTGCAAGTAACATGATATAGAGTGGTTGGATTATAAGTCAATCAGCAGATGCCTTCAGTGCTTGAAATTAGACCTCCATGTACATTGGAAGAAATTTTAAAGGCACAATGTGAAAAGTAGTGATGCATGAAAGTTAAGTATTCAAGCAAGAACAAGATGTATCAACTTCTCCTTACTTCATTGGAATACAAAGTAGAATATATAACTTTGCAGAGATACTAGCATTGGAAGAAAACCCTAGAAATGTATTAGCATTGGAAGAAAACCCTAGAAATGTCTTCCACGTTTAAAATTAAATGTTACAGAACATCGTATCGCAGTAGTGAAGTCATTTTTCATCCCTTCATGGCAATATCCCTTCTCTCTGTTCTGTGGCAATACCATGTATTATAAACAAACTGCCCCCCAAGTGAATGGTGTTACTATGGGATCAGAAGTTTGGAAATTGCTATAAGCACCCAAATTATCCTGAAAAAAAAGAATATTCCTTCTTACTTCTAAACGTGGCCTGTTGATGTCAGCAACCACAGCAACAGCAATGCTTTTCAAGAGGAAAGAGCTCACCTGGGTGTTTGCTGGAGATGCTATCCTGTCCAAGCCTCCCACAACTGTTGTGCCTCTTCAGGATTGTGCCTTCTCTCCTCCATGGTTTGGTCTGCTCTTGCCATTCCAGCTCTCCCTTTTTTTCACCTGCTTCTAGCTGTCTGACTTCTTGAGATATTTTTCTTTGAACTGAATATTTTCTGTTTATTTAATTACATGGATCTCTAACTAGCTTATCGCTTAATGAAAAGATTAATTTATTGATCATTCACCTGATGTGTCTACTACCAAATTAATTAGCTAATATATTCTGTGATTTATACACTCTGAATTGCCTATTTTTTTTACCTTGTCTTGGATTACATGATATTTAATTTATCCATTGTTATATTGATTCTTTTTTTTAATCACTGATTTAAAGTTAATTACATTGCATAAATAATTACCTAATTTGGTATCTATTTCTTCAACCCCTTCTCATTTCTCAGCTTTTTTCCTATGATATATAGTATTTGTCATACCTTCTCTGCAATGCCTTCTGTTTCTTAACATCCATTCTCTGAATGGTTACTTTCCCCTTGTACCTTTCTACCAGCTTTCCTCAAACACAGCTTGTCTGCATTTATCAATTAGATGCCACCAATCTTTCAATAGCCCTCCAACAGAAAGAGGACCAAATCAGTCAAAAATCACTGCAAAATCTATCAGAAAATCTGAAGAAAAGATAGGACTGAAACTTCATGGTACTTTTTCACTGATGGATTTATATATATTCAAATCTATCTCTGTTTAGCTTCTAATCTGTATTGTCTAACTTTACTTCTTTATTTTACTTATCTCCTCTCCACATATCTGTTCTCTATCTTTCTGGAATTAAAAAATAACAAAATGAAACTGAATTTTAGGCAATTGCATATGCTAGATTAGATCTTTGTAACTTGGCAAAGCTTTGACAATATTTGCAAATCTACTGAGTTAATATGAAGCTTAACATTATTTTGTAAGACTTCTTAGCCTTACAAAGTAAGTCTGTAAGTCTTTAGGCCTCAAAAGTGTACTCTATATTTCACTCCTCTAAAGAGGCAGTGGACCTATCATCTTATCATCTGTAACCATCAGATTGCTGGAAATTGAGTTACCATATCCAGAATTTTTAAATTGGATTCCTAAGTATCAGTATTGTTCTGCAAACTGATGGAGAAAATATTTCCAGCTATAGAAATGGAAGTCAGACACATGTAACTCTATTTATTCCTTTAAATGGAAATTATGAAAACATCTACCTAAGTCACAGACCAGTCCTGCCATGACTGTGGGAACCTCACCTACTTTCCATCTCCTGGATGTCAGTCCACACCTTTCAAGACATTTCCAGAATACAGTCTGTTACATGGAGTGGTGGTTGAAGACAGAGATGACACACCCCCCCCCAGGATTCTCATGCAACAGCAGCCTGTTTTACTGTCTGCATCTTCCTTAAATAGGAGGATTTTGAATCTCCCGGTCCAGAGAGCTTATTGGTCTTGCTTAAACACCACCTTGTGCTTGTGCCAATGAGATGTCTGCAGCTTAGGGTAGAATGGGACTGGGTGAAGTCCCTGTATGTATTCAAAATCGTTCTATCACTCAGCCAGGGATTTGTTTATGGAACTGAGCTGGGTTTCTTATTTATAGCCAAATAAATTGCCCAGTACAAGCCAGCTTGTACTAAAACATCGTCAAATTCAAAACACAGACAAAACTGAAAAGTCAAATTCAGCCCTCAACATTTTTAAGGGCTGAATAATGGTGGCTTTTAGGGAACAGGATTATGAGCCACAGAGGTTGTCTTGAATAAACTTTGGACATATTCTGTCAGGAAAAAAAGTAATTCCAGATCTCAGATTTCTTCAGGAAAACACAAAGTATCATGCAGAAGATATATAATATCTGTTGTGTGTAAATGGAGTTTTGTGCTCCACAGGTACTTGCCATAAGCCTTGGATTCTGTGAGTGCCCTCTTTCAAAGAAGTAATTAAATTATCTCTCTCAGTGACACAGAATCTTATCATTCATGTTTAATTGCTGATACATCTCAGAGTATACACTTAGTGGCTTAAAAGCAGATGTCTTGTATTTAGGGTGTAAATTATAGAATGTATACCTCTCCACAGACAAGTTGACTAATAAGGGACAAGAGAAGAATTTAATCATGCCAGCAGCTAGGGACATGATAAATGCATTAGCAAAGGGATATCTAATGCACCCCATGGGAAGTGATAAATCCGCAGGGTTCTGTTTTAATGGTCTAAATCTTATTCTTTCAGTAACTGGGAAGCACTGAGTTTTTGTTTACTACAAAGCTACAAAATTACTTTGGCAGGCTTGTTATAAGATGGAAAAACATGATCCAAAGTTTGTTTGGTTTTGCGCTCATTAGTTTTGCAACTTGCAGAAGAAAATTAGGAGAAATTGAGAGAAAGGGCAGAAAAAAGGCAAAAAAAAAGTAACCAAAAGCATTCAGTGTTGTTCCTTAACTAAAATACTTCTCTAGGAGTAATTCCCAATGTTTCCTAGTAAGCAAATTGCACAAAACCAGTATGGTCTTGGACTTGGTAATGCATTCTCAAAGGTAATGCATTAGTTATCACTGGCAAGGGTGTGAGTATTTCTGATCCTGTGAGTTTAGACACAGATCACAGACCTATTACTGTAACTTAACCATTTGGTGAGTGCATCTCATTCCTTTTACTTCATGCTTCATGAGCTAATCCATTAAAAAAAACCCCATGCTTCACAAACCAATCCTAATTTTTGCAATTTTTTTATGTTATTAGCAAGCACTGACAGAGGTAGTAATTTTTTAACTCCCACCAGCTTGGAAAGACAAAACATTAAATCTTTGATTTAAATGACGGTACTGATGTTTATCGAATTACCATTTCTAGTAATCTGGTCTGTTTAGATTTCTTATAATATGTGTAATTTAAAGTGCAAGTTTATCCTTTAAAGCAAAGCTAGAAAAGTCAAGTGAACATTTTTTGGTTTTTGGTAACTTAACCTTTTCTAGTTGAAATCTCTTTGTTTAGTAGATTTTATTTATTAGAAAGGGAATAAACTGAGCAGGAACATTTAGTGCTCTGCACTCTAAATAACACCATCAGTGTTGGGTTTTTTGATCATTACATTTTTTAAAGCACTATCCATTTCTATTTTAACATAGGCAGAAGTTCCTACTTATGTCTTTTTGTTCTATTCAATACACTCTATCAATTACCACTATCTGTCTTTTACCAGAAGAAATATATATTCAGTAGCAGGAGAGGTTACAAGTTATTTTAATTTGGTAGAAATTAGAACAAATTAGAAGTTAAATAGCATTAGACCATTAGACATCTCAGTATCCTCCTGGAGGAATCAAAATGCTTTTTTGTTGATTACTTCTTGCCCTTCAGGCATGTTTATTTCAGAAGAATATTTTCTGCGTATGATATATACTAAGTCAAATTCAAAATATTTACATCTCCAAATGAGGAGGCAGGATCTGTGATGTTGAATCACAGAATCAGAAGTATACATTGAAATTCTATTTCACTCATTAACTTAAAAACCAAAAAACATCTGGAAGGTTAAAAACATAAAGGAGTAACTTGGTTTAGTAATTAGAAATATGTTGTTTTGTACCAAATGTCTTACTTGTTTTCTGAGGAGCTAGGGGTGTTATTTCTATTCTTAGTAGCTAACATGTTTAGGAAAGCAGAAGACTTAAAATTAATATCTTGTATTCTTTAACTGTCCCTCTATTTCCCCATATTTGTTTCTATCTCTATTTTCTATCTGCCTCAAAGCGTTCAACATGTAATTTATTCCCTTTTTTTGAGGGAGACTGTGCAAAGACTTGCAGATTGAAGGAGACAGATGAAACATAACAGAAGTTCCTTGATATGAACATGTGGACATAACCCCCATCCCTGAAAATCCAAAAAAGCCCAGCAGCCAGGCACCACTTAATATTGGCTTTGCAAGTTCCTCCATTACGATCACAAAACAGTGCAGAGGTAGTATGTCCCTTCCCACCCTCTTTGTTTCTTAGGTTATCAGTTCTTTACATTCTGATGACTCTCATCCTAGAGGAAAGCAGCTTTAAAGTGATAAAAGTGATAAAAGCAATAGAAGTGATAAGAATGAAAAAGACTACTACCATCTGGGTTCCCACTTATTACTCTGTCATTGGAAAGATTTATCAGCTGATGCCTCCAGGTAGATAATGAAGTGTGTTAATGGTATCTTGGCCAGCGGATTACTCCTCAACATCTTAGCTCTATTCATATGTGTACTTTCAATTGCATGTGTAATGTAGAGCAAATTATTGAAAATCTCCCTGTTCTTCTCCACTGTAAAGCTAAAAGTGTGGATTTTCTCATTGTGCAGCACTTTAAAGCTTTATGGGTTACAAATATTATGTAATCAATTATTGCTGGAAAGTTGAAATCATATGCACATTTATTGCATTTGTTTCCTTCCCTGTGAATTTCATGTATGAATTTATATTGGAATTCATAAATAAATTCTTGTTTTACACTAGTACTTTGTCTAGCCTACCTACAAAGTCTGCACCATTTTTCCAAACAAAGAACTTAATACCTTTTTTTTTATGTGCATAATTCTATCTTGGGGAGCCAAGCTCAAGTATTTTTCACATAAAAACCAAAATCCTCAATAAAAGACTAGACTGAGTGTAGTTCAGTGACTCATACAGAGTACGCTGACACACACATTAGCATATGCCAACCTCACTTGCAGCAAAACTGACATACTGGAAGACTTTTCCAATACTTCTGAGATTGACTGCATTTGAACTGGTGTTATGCCACACAGATACCAACTCTCCCGCTAAATCGTGTGAACTTTTCATAATGGACATCAGTCAAATGTTTCAAAAGGTTCTATGTACAGATGTAATTACTCACCTACAAACCCAACTGACAGGGTGGAAAATGTTCAACTTTGTGCCACGTATGCTTTTCCTTTAACTTCACTGTAACCTGAAAACAACTATGTGCAAAGGGGTACATTTTTCATTAAATATGCCCAGCAGCTCATTTTTACGTTCCTCAGACAGACTAAATAATTTATCTTGGAGACGTTCAGAAAGGCTTTAAAACCAATGATAAGAAAATTTTATCTGTAGTCAGTTGGAACTCTCAGTCCAAGGAAGACTTACAGTCTTTCTGTGACTTCTTTCTTATAACCACCAAATCTGGGGGGTTTTCCCCATTTTGTCTTCTTCTCTAAGAAAAAAGAAGAAAATCTCAATCTTTCAGAGAAGATAAATTTTCTTAACATTTACTTTGCACTACAATTACATCATTAAATAGAAGACTTATTAAGATAAAAAAAGCATTAGGAAAACGCATATTTTTTGGTCTTACGTTTTTCCTAAATTATTAAATTAAAATAAATTTTAAACTAGAACTAAATTGATTTTACCTTCAATATTAAAAGGGAAAACAATGACTGATTACTAATTTTCCCCAAATGGCCAGTACTTACATAAACCTAGCGTGATAATTTCTTTGCATCTCAGCAGTCTGCTTAACTGTTTAAAAGTAAATATTAAGCTCCCTCTATGCAAACTCCCAAGTTTCCTTTATGTTCCAATTCTTTCCACATAGGAAAGTCATTGGGACAGAAGTACTTATGCGTTTTGAACTCAGAATATCCTCTAAATTATGACTGAAACCAGTCTTCTATGTGAGTTACATCAGGTTCAGCAGTCAGTAACTAGTGATATCTGAATTGCCTACCAGGTGTTAATGTTATTTTCATGGCAAGAGTTCCTAAACCTAAAGCTCTTTTTTCTTTACAGACTACATTCAGAATGTAATCCATGAACAGAAAATCTACTAATTAAATTAGTAATGGGAAACAGAAACACATTTCAAGGTTGTCTTATCATTAGAGAACAGAATTCAGAAAAACATTTCAATACCTTTCTGCTCTGTAGTAAATACAATTTTATCTTACCCTTAAAGAGAGGAGCTAATGTACTTTTTACTAACAATTCATCAGTTCTGCGTTGTGAAATTGCAATTTAAACAGTTAGCACTGTGATTGTAAAGTGACTAGAAGCAATGTTTTTCAGGCTTTTATTAGCAAGTAACTCCATGAACATCATGTCAACTATAACAAAGTACTAATAATTGTTTAGACATCTTCAGTGAATTATCTTCATTTTAAGGTCACAGCTCTGAAGAGTAAGATTGAATTATTTTCCATTTATGTGAAAGATTGTAAAAAGATTGTAAAAAGTAATGTAAACTTAAGGTTATTTCAGTATTGTTTAAATTATACACTGTGATTCTATGTTTATAATTTGTAATAAAAGCACAGAATTGAGTCCTAGAATCATAAAATCATAGAACTGAGTCCTAAGAAAAACAAAAAAAGAAGGCTAAAGTCAATATGAAGCTGTAATCCAATAATCATTTCAGATGAAGGCTGAATCAGTGTACAGCTCTTTTCTAAAGATTTTAAGGGATTATTCTTTATTTTTTCCCTCTCTTCTCTCTCACTGTAATTATGGGTAGGATGTTAGCTATTGGTGCTACTTTACACACCTTGTTACTGTAAGTGACTGTCCTCACATACATTTACATTTGATGCACAGGGATATTAAAAGTTGCAAAAGAAGGACCTACTATAAGTGATTTTGAGTTTACAGGAAGTCATTGAGTTTACAGAATTTGAATTAAACAGAAAAAGGCTCACTTATACAACGTTTCATTTCATATGAAAACTAGTGACAAAAGGCTATATAGCAAATAGAAGAATTCATATTGGGCAAGTTGGACTTGAAGAATAAAGATATTATATGGTATATATTGCAGCATGGTTTTTTTCATCATTGTGTTGGACAAAAGTAGCCATCAAACTCTTTTAGCATCTGCATTCTGAATGTAAGGAAGCAAAATCATATGGAGACATTATAAAAATCCACAACTCATAGGAACTGAAGACTGGCAATCAAAGCTAGTACTTCAGAACTCCAGAGGCTATTTCTCCAATGTAGTATGCCACGGTTCTAGAAGACTTATGCAAGACACATTATCTCCTCCATGGTAAAAAAAAAATCTGCTTTTTTGAGCAAATATACAGATATAAAAGACATAGCTCTTTATACAGGCCTCCAAGTTGTGTGTCCTCTTGCTACCATGTGAAAAGTCAACATTGCCAAACCAATTTGAAAAAAAACAAAATGTGGGACCCAGTAGAATTATTGAGCCATTATTACTATTTAGTATAGATTTTACTAATTTCCTCAATGAACCAATTTCTAATAAGGTTTGTTGCCGACTTCTGTATTTCTAGTTAGCCAGAGAAGTATTTTCATACAAGTTCTTTATCAGAAATTTACATCTCTGTTATCACAGTTAGGACCATGCTACAGGAAGGAAAATGCTACAGTGTCACAAGAACAGAGCTCCAGCTAGTTCATTTCATGACATTTAATTTCCTTTCATTTTCCTCCAAATTTGTCAATCACCATGCTGGTGCTAGTTTTGAATTAATTGACATTTTGTGAGGAGGGAAGAAGCCACCCACGGAAATGATTTTTCTGAGAGGAGCTGTTGAGAGCTTCCTCCATGTCTAACACGACCAATCAGTGACTAGTTTTGAAGACTGACACCTTGTTAAACCACTAGAAAGCTGAACATGCCTGTATGAACACACATGTTAAAAACAAACAAACCCAGGGAAAAGCTCTCTTTTTTCCGACATCTGGAGACAGAAGTTCTTCCCCTCTCTCCTGGCCCCGTGGCTGGGCGGGGGAGGGCAGGCCACAGAACCCCAGCCAAGGTAGGGCCGGGCTGGGCCCCAGTGGCTGCCGGGCAAGGGGAGTGAGGCCATCTGCCACTGAGTCCTAGCCTGGCTGCTGAGATCCTGGCCCTCCCTCCAGCATGGCCGCTGAAAGAAATCCAGAGGTGGCCCTGCAGCCTGCACAGAAAACAGCCCTACAGCTGGAATTGAACACAACAGGGGCTGGAGACCAGCCATGCAACTGATCCTGACCCAGCCCCCAGTGCGGCCTCAAAACCCATCACTGTGACTGCTTCAGCCACTGCCCAGCAAGGGATCATGTGATCATCTGCAGGCCCCGGGCAAGACATTAACTCTTTCCGTGCACAGATAAGACTTGCAGACCTTCAACCCTCCCTTGGGTGAGAGAAAAGGAGAGAGTGAAGACATGTAGAAGGCAACATGACACATGAAGGTCAGTAAGAAGTCAAGTCCCAGATGGGAGGGTTGAAGATATGCCTCAAGTCCTGGGCTCAAATGCTCTGGTAAGGCTATGGAGAAGATAAAATTGATACATCAGACCCTTTTTTCCTTGCAACTCATTGAAAGTATGGGGGGGGGTGAAGTGTTCAAATTGTAGGTATGAGCAAAGGCATCTATGCTAAAGCAAGCAGACGCTGATGTAGCTGTGATCCCATGGGAAATTTGAACAGAGATAAAGAAGAGTGATGAAGACCCTTTGCCCCTAGGGAAAGAAGAAGATCTCTGTTCCTAGAGATGAAGATGATCTCATAAACAGATAAAGAGAACCTTTGCTCTTGAACAGCTCATCCTTAAAATAATACCCCATAAGCTGACATGGCCCAGAAATGCAACTGTGGGAAAGCTGTGAAAGATGGGAGGGACTTCACGATTGCAGATTCTTGGGCGGCTGCTATTTGTGGAAATTAAAAGCCACGAGAGAACTGTTTTCCTGTGGAAAAGTCTCCATAAAAAGACAAGAGGGACTCCTTTAATGAACTGAAGAAAGACTATTATAGAGGTGATAAACTGACTGAATTGTTGCTGTACATTAGTACAAGATGTACATTGGTGAAAGAAAAGGTTGTAGGGGAGAAGTGTTCTAAAGGTTTTATTCTGATTCTAACTATTCTTTCATTTAGTTGCTGTTAATAAAGGTTTTCTTTATACCCTTTTATAGTTTTCAGCCTGCTTTGCCTTCCTCTTAATCCTATGTCACAACAAGAAATGAGTATATTCTAATGCATGCACTGGCATTTGGCCAGTACTGAACCCACCACATTACTTGGTGCATTGGCTGGGAAATCTCAAATTGGTGAACAAAACTTCTACACTTTATTCGTTTTACATCCAATACAGCTGTCAAACAATATAGGCTGGTGTTGTTTATCAGGACACACTGCATATACAAGTCTTGCCTGTTTCAAGTTTTATTCTTTTCTCTACCCTATCTTCAGTGACATTGTGCTTAGAGAGAACAATGTTCAAACAGATGAAATTGGGCACAAGGCCATGATAATATGATGACCCAGGAGTAACTCATGGAACTGTAAACATGCCTGTTCTGGAAAACAAAGAGTCTCTGGTATGGAGCAGCAGGCAAAACAGGATAGATCTGAAATGAGAAGATCTTGAGAGTCATAAATGGAGAAGAGGAACCCACTGTTTAATAAGAAACTGTTTCTGCTGTTCCTGTATCACTAGACAAATTATCAGAATGCTTTCTCTGCCTCAAAGGTGTCAAAGCAAGTTCATTACTTTATTTAACTGAATTGTCATGAGCACTACTGTTTTACCTAGGTGACAGCAAAAGGAATTTGCCTTTATGCAGTAAGGGAATAAATCAAAATATCTGGACATAGTTGTAGTGGGTTCAAGCCAGGTGTCATCAGAGCCACTCTCTCCCTCCCCTGGTCAGCTGGATAGGAGAGAGAAAATGTAATGAAAGGCTCATGTGTCAAGATAAGGACAATGAGAGATCACTCCACAATCATTGTCATGGGAAAATCAGACTTAACTTGGGGAAATTGATTTATTATAAATCAAATCAGTGTAAGGTAAGGAGAAATAAAACCAAATTTTAAAAACACCTTTCTCCCACCCCTCCCTTCTTCCAAGTTTAACTTCACTTCCCATTTTCTCTACCTCTTCTCTGCATTGCAGGAGGATGCAGTTGGTTCATCCCAAGTTTCCCTGCTGTTCCTTCCTCCTCAGGGGAGGTCCTCTTACACTCTTTGGTGTCCCTCCCACAGGAGACAGTCCCCAACAAACTTCTCCACAGTGGGTCTTTCCCATGGGCTTTATGAACTCTTTCAGCATGGGTCCCCTGCAGGATCACAGGTCATGCCAGGAGCCTGCTCCAGTGTGGGCTTCCCCAGGGACACACCTTCTTTTGGGTATCCACCTTCTCCAGTGGCTGCAGAGGCTGCCACTAGGCTCCTCCACAGGCTGCAGAGGGATCTCTGCTACCAAAATGTGGCCACTCTATCACAATAAAATAGTTTCGCTTAGTAAAGTTTAGTTTAGTTTAGTGCTGTTCATTTTAGTATAGTAGAAAAAGAGACTTCATTTAAGATGTTAAATAAGAGGAGTTTGCCAAATAGAATTCATTTTTTGTAAGATATAAACACAAAAAAATGAAAACAGAGGGATTTAGGAGATGTAATAAAGCTAATCTTTACGCCAACGAAACTTCAAATTAAATCTGAGAGACCTTTGCCAGAGCAGTCTGTGCAGGAACCACAAATTTAAATATGATTTCTAAACAATTTAAGGAAACTATAAACATAACTCTCTCTTCTCTCTCACTCTTTCTTCCTTCACATACCCACATGCATAACCATAGAAGCTGTAGAAATGGACCATTATGTTGGTGCAATTCTGCAATTTTCATTTCTTCAATAAGGTCTTTATTTCTCTAAACAAGGAAAGGTTTAAGATTTGTAAAGAACTACTGAATGGTGCCTAGAAAAATACACTAGGTAGTCTAATAATTTTATCAGTAAGCATTGAGGAATCAGTGATGCTATTGCAGATATTTAAACAGCTTTATTGTCTTTTATAATTTTTGTATTTAAAAAATAATGTTTATGGACAATCTGTTACCTGGCATGTAAAATTTAGTATGTTGTGGTAAAGAAGTAAATGAAATTGCTTTGACTACTTTTAGCTGTTGTAATTGAGGTCACCATTAGTTCTAAAGGGGTAACAGCCATTTGTTATATGATGAGGCCGTTAGCACTGTCATGCCAGGAATGGAATAAAACTCCATGGTCCAGAAGGTGAAAGAACAAGCCTTTATTCTATCAAGTGTTTCATTCTAAGAAATCCCCATGTAAGAAGTGTAGAAAACCAGTGAGCTTTTTATCACCAGCCTAGCTAGGTTAAAGAGAACATCCCAAAGGACAAGCTACTGTAAATAACAGGTGCAAAGCAAGATAATAATATAGTTTACAGTTCTCTCTTCTAAGTTTCCCAAGCTAGTTATCTGAGCTCTTTCTACAGAAGAAATGAGAACAGCCATATTTAGCTATCTGTGTCACCAGTTAATAAAAGTATCTACAGGCTGACAGTCTTTGGCAATACATTTTCCATTCTGTTCATAAATGAGCAAGGACAAAAACCTAAACTTGCATTCATAGCAATGAGACTTTAAACAAGGTGGTGGCTCATGAAAAAATCCAAACACTGAATTGTTTGTCACGCCCTTAGATTACCAGGGTGATTCCTGCTTTTAGGATCCCCAGCTGACTCAGACAGACCTGATTCCCAATTCTTTCACAGCTGCTAAAACACCAGCTGTCTGGACATGCTTTGTTCTTAATCGCTCCTTTCAATCATTCTCCACTGCTGAGCCTTGGCCCAGCACAACTGATCTTGTAGCTTACATTTAAGTATCTACACTCATCAGGGCAGCATGTTAGAGACAAAAACATTTCCTTCAGGCTCTGTAGCAAATATACTAGGTAATCATTATTCAAAAATAAGCAAAGCCCTTGGATATAGTGATCCTTCATTTTGTGAAAGTGCTGGAGGGCTGTTCAGTGAAGTGTATGCCCCACTAGGTTTTCTTTGATTTTGAGTGATGAGCATGGCTGGATCAAGGCAAGGAATCAGCTAGGATTCACTACTGCTTTTATTCCTTGTTCTCAGCAGGGTAATGCTGCAATACAGAGCAAACAGTCTCAGAGTACCAGTCAGTTGTGCCAGCTCAATTGGCTACTGGAGCACATGACAGGCTTGCTTGGATAACAGACCCAAATTAAACAAACAAGCAAATAAATTAGTGGTGAAAGACACGGAGTTATTTCAGCTTGTGGGAGCTCTCCAGCTCCATTGCCTGACTGTATTCTAAAGCAGTAGGAAGAAGCAGGTCACTTTGGTATTTTCTCTCATGAAAATGCCTGTCCAGGAAAAAGGGAGCTGTTGCAAGGCTGGGGAAGAAATGGGGTGGGAGGGTTATCCAATCTTAATTTCAGAATATTCCACAGCTCATTTTCCTGGTTCTTTAATAAAGTGTAAGTAGGAAGCTAAATGCCAGCACATACTAAACAGAAATTTCCATTTGAGTAAGAGTTACTAGGCTGTTGGAGGTACTGAAGTCTAATACCAGCATGATATTAGGAACAAAATTTTTGCTTGTCACATAGTAAATGAAAGTATCAAGTATATTTTAATAAAAAAAACTTGCATGTAAATGAAAAAATATTCCATGCTCAGGAATATTCACATTTCGGTATAATTTCTTTTGCAAATTAATAGGAATCTTTTACATTCAAAATACATGTTAATCCTTATTCACACTTACCCCAATAGTGAAAAGACAAATTTAATGATGATTTGGGCAAGTGAGAAGAAACCAGCTAATTATGTGTTATGTTAGAGCTGAACCAACATATGCACAAAGCAACGGGAGGCACTATTTTAATTTGGTTTTCAATGACCCACTGGACTGGATGTTGGTCTACAGCTCAGTTGTCCTATCTCCTGATGCAGGAGGCAGAACTGGTATTCTACAAGACAAAACCAGGAGAAACCTGTAAGCAAAATAAAACTGGGATGGAGACCTCCCTTCAGATTTGTTATTTCCAAATGAGATTGCAAAAGTACACCTGAGTTAAGGAAGTGATCAGAAAGCACCTTGCCCAGCAAACATTTGCAGGGACTATTATTCCTTGGTAGGGATTGCATCTCCTGCACATGGAGATGTCCAAGTAGGGCTGGCACAGAAGGTATCCCAGGTTCCTGTTGCAGACAGGAATCTCTCTCCCTTTCAAGAGAGCTGGTGCCCTGCAGCAGAAAGTGTAGCACTGGATTTCTCTGCAGACATCCTACAATTTATATAAGAAATTTATTTTTATTGCTGAAGTAATCAGGTCTTATACCATTGTTTTGACATAGAGTCAGATCTTAGCGAGTTCAAGAGCAACAGTAGGGTAGATGTGCATGGAAGAGAAGAACTGGAGTTAAGTGACTGCTTTGTTCTCAGTCTTGTGCACAAGCAGTCATGTGGTACTCAGTAGTCTCCAATGACAAAGTCCGATAAGCACATATTAAACTGATTATGTGAAAGATCCATCCATACAAAATACAATAAAAAACCCAAACTGAAATCATTAATTCTCTGTTTCTTGTTAATTTTACTATCACAGATGTATTGTCATTTCTAGGCAAAGTAGTGACAAAAAGCTTTACTTTTTTGTCATTCTTTTTCCTTTGATGGAAAAATGGTCCGTGATTTATAGTGAAAATATGACAAATATTACTCCTAATCACTTGAGCCATGCATGTTACCCAATCCCTTTTAAAGAAAGAACAGATTTCAACTGTTAAAGATATTATTTCAAAGAAGAACAGCATCTAAAGCAAATCTAAGACTGAAAAATCCCATTAAACTATAGTTAGATGTCAAAAGATATTCAAAGGCTCCGGTCATCATCCTGTTGCTCATTTGTAAAGAACTATGAACTAACAAAAAAAAAGGGACTAAGTCATTACTATGGCTTCAGTCTGCTTCCCTGAAACAATGTTACAGGTCTTTTGTGTAATGATGTCCAAAGGAAGCTAAAATTTGCTACACTGTGTTAGAAGCTAGAAATAATCTGTTTTATTGTTTCATGCACACTTATACTACAAAATTATTATTTTCTGTAGAAAAAAGAGAAAAAACATTAAGCAATCTTAATTGTATTTTTTTCCAAGGGGCACAATTTTGTGCAGCACAATTTCACAGAAGCACACAGAATCACAGAATGGGTCAGGTTGAAAGGGACCACAGTGGGTTATCTGGTCCAACCTACCTGCTCAATAAGGGTCATCCTAGAGCATATGGCATCTAACCTAGAGCACGCCCCTGTCCTTCCCCTACCCCTCAGTACATCTAGCCAGAAATGTGGGTTTTCCACATGGAGTAAATAATTTTAAAAATGGTTAGTTAAGAAACAAAACATACAATATTTTGCTTTGGTGATAATGCAATCAAGATTGATCAGATATCTTGAAATCTAGAGGGTTTGCTCCTTCAAATGAAAAGTGCTCTTATTTTACAGAATAAAACAACTCTTCCTTGGAATGGAAAAATATAGATGAAAATTTTCTATTAGCATCTTACAGTTGCCAAAACAGCACTATTTTCACCAACAGTCCTTTTCATGGGAAACAAGCACTTTGCGCAAGGGCTTTACTACCACAGCCTTAACACCTCTTCTTGCCAGTTAGACCACAATCTGCCTATTATAAATTACATTCAACTTCTTTTTCATCTCCTTTGTTTGGTAATTTTAAGGGTTTATGTTTATGAAGTACATATAAATACACATCCCCAATACTAAGTGAATACAGCACTAGTTAATTTTTTGGGATATGTATGAAGCAATAAACAACATGTAACAGCAATGCAAGATTTAGATTTAGTAATATTGAAAGGTATATTAACCAATTTTTTTTATATGCTATGGAAAATCAGACTGACCTTGGACAGGATTTTGGTTTTCATACTTGTACTATAAAATTGTTCATATTACCAAAAAGTTCCAAAACTTTCAGTGGTAGATAATATAAAATAAAATAAAATATTTTTCTGGATGGTTCATATATTTTCTATGGTTGTGTGTATAACTCCTGAAAAAAAAATAGGTCTAAAAATTGCATTGATATAGCTGAAATCAATTCCTTTCTATCACAGACATGGCACAATGCAGGTTTCCTAGACAGTAAGTACAAAAGTAATGCGTAGCTCACCCACACACTCCCAGCCCTGGAGGTAGTATGGACTGAGTACCACTGGATCTTTCCATTACAGAGTTTGGATGTGGTCAGGCTGTTTTTGAGGATTAAGGAATTTAGCAGTATAGACGGTGACCAATCCATACCACTTGGCTGTAGTCTCAGAGAACAGTCCCAATAGTATAGGCAAGTAATAACTGTCTTTCTAAAACTCTAGTGCCAGGACAAAGATGAGTAAGTGATCCATCTAGGACTGGATAATTGTTATTTATGTCATAGTAAACAAAATTATTGAGACTGAATATATTTGCACATTTCTGACTAGAGCAAGCCATAGAATATTGTGACGTTTCTCCTGAATTTAATGAGTCACCTTAACTGTGTGAAAATGTAAAAATGCATCTTCATCTTGAGTCCTGTGTGCAGTTTTAGGTACTACCATATAAAGAAAAATTATTATATTAGAGAGTGCCTAGAGAAGGAACACAAGGATCCCAAAGGGTCTGGAGGGCAAGATTTATCAGGAGTGGCTGATGTCACTTGGTCTGATCAGCCTGGAGGAGTCTTAGGGGAGACCTCATTGCAGTTACGAGTGGGAAAGCACGAGTGGGAAAGGAGGGGCTGACACTGATCTCTTCAGTCTCATGTCCAGTGACAGGACCAATGGGAATAACCTGAAGCTGAGTCAGGGAGGTTTAAATGGAATATTAAGAAAAGGTTCTTCACCCTATGCTTGAGTGCTGGAACAGGCTCCCCAAGGAGGTGGTCACAGCACCAAGTTTGACAGAGTTCAAGAAATATTTGGACAATGCTTTCCAAACAGGTGCATGTTTCAGGTGAGATTGTTGGGGATATCCAGTGCAGGCCCAGGAGCTGAATTGGATGATACTGATGTGTCCCTCAGTTTATTTTGTGATTCTGTGATTCTATATACCACTGCTAAAGACATCACATCTGTGAAAGCTCATACACTGTGCTGAAAAAAAAAAAAAACTTTTTTCCTGTTGTGCATTAATTACTCTGTGATTGAAAATAATATATCGAGAATATACAAAAATAGATCTTAGAAGTTCACAGAATTGGTCAGGGTATTTGCTTAGCATACATGACTAGTGATAGCCAATGAACATTTTATAGATGAAAACCAAAACACAATTGTTTGTTTGCAAGACAAGTGAGATATAGATTCAAACAGGACATCCTTGAAAACGAAGAACAATATTATTAAAAAGATCCATTTTTATTAGTGTCTCTTTATTGTTATTGCTATCTGCTAGAGGGGGGATAGTTATCTTCTGTTCATTGGGCTACCTGTTAAAAACCAGGTGGGACAATTTCCTTTTTCTTTTCACATGACTAATCCTCCCTCCTGGGAGATAACTTCTGTTAACAGGCCATAGAGTCTCACTACATAACTGATAAAATTACAATATCCCATTGTGAGATGCTCCACCCAGGGAGAGGAGCCAAGCATTCCAACCTGGATATAATCTGAGATTTGGAACATCATAGCCAGCCTTTTCCCACTGGATTCTCAGAGGAAGACCAGACACATCCACACCACCACTGGACCTTCAGAGGAAAGCTACACCCTTCTACAGGATCACTGCTTCAGCAGAACCACATCTGTCACTGCAGGAGGACTGCAGCCACCATTGAATCACACTGCTACCAACACACTGACCAACAGGGTGTCAGGTTGTATTCTGACTCTGTCAGTTGTTTTGGTTTTTTTGTACTATTGCATTTGTATTTTTAATTTTTTCTAGTAAAGAACTATTATTCCTATTCCCATATCTTTGCCTGAGAGCCCCTTAATTTCAAAATTATAATAATTTGGAGGGAGGGGATTTACATTTTCCATTTCAAGGGAGGCTCCTGCCTTCCTTAGCAGACACCTGTCGCTTCCAACTAAGACAATTAGCCACTAACTTGCAAGCAGAAATGTTGGCTACCATTGGCTAAAATAATAATTTCTCTGGGGATTATGTGTTTAGGGGCAAATTTTCTTTTTATTGCTGTGTTTAAAAATATCAAAAATTAAATATATCAAGTTATTCTCCAGACAGCTAGCAATATTCTGAGGGGGGAAAAAAGCACTCATTCTTACAGCAGTAAATGCATCAATTATCAAGTTAAGAAAAAAAAAAAATTAGTTGCCTCCCTGAGGTCTGGTGCCAACAACTGAGGCTTGGGCAGCTTGTTCACTTAGGAGTCTTGGAAAATCTCTTCCTTAATCTTGGGACATTTTTCATACATGCAACTGAGAATCTCAGAGTACTGAAGTGCTATGCTGATATAAGCAGTTGTTTTCAGAAGTATTAAGTAATGGTATTGCTGTAAATATTAGAAATGTGTTGTGATTTCCCTTCTTTTTTAGATGCCTTCAAACTACTTTTAAAATATAAGCAAAGAAGAGGATTTTGGGAAAATGTTCCAGGGCTGAAACAACTCAGACGTTGCCAAATGCTGTACAACCAATTCCAGTGACAAGTAGAACAGATCCTGCAAACTACCTCACACATATAATTCTCTTGAATTACTGGTGGTGCTCACTTGCAGAGGTGAAAGATGCATTTTTCATCTAACCCTTAAGAACATAACTGCATTAGTCTCTACTGCTCTAATCCAATCAGTGACACTGTTCCTCTCATGGGTAAATGGTCAGGTAGTGCCACTCTATCATTAAAAACAGGAGTTATGAAAGTTCAGAATTCCTTCTTCTTTAGTTACTTACTTTCCTGACTCTTGGGAAGCCTGAGAGAGAAGTGCATGTTGGGGATGGAAAGCTGTTCAGAGATATTTTATCTTAATTTCAGTTCCTAAGTGTTTGTCTTAAAAATCCGTAAAAGGCATAGAAACCATCAACCTTGGTTAAAATGCCAGAACATGTGTACAAATAACTTCACAACTAGAACTGGGGGATACATATTTTGGGCTGATTTTTCAAAGGCCACACTCACTTTTCATCTCAATTTCACACAAGGGTCTCCTTTCTTTCTTTATCTTCTATACATATGGACAATGAAAGCTGTCCAGATCTAGCATTTGATGCATGGAAAACTATACTTCTACATATAGATGTGCATATTTATATAAGAACCATAAAAATACATGTGTTTTTTATATACTTATATATATAAAAGATAAGTATATGGGAGATGATGGGCTTTTATTGCCTAAAGCAACCCATGGATCTTGAAACATTCTGAGCAGATGTACCTGTCACATGTCGCTGACTCTCACCCAAATCTAATAATTTTAATAATTAAAAAATCTTAATAATTTTCAAATATTTTACATATAACATATTGGGCAATTTTATGGTGTATATATAATCAGTTGGTGAAATGGTATATATAAGCAATTTAATGTTACAGGTAAAATAATAGAAAATTATTAAATTTATATATTCAGTTGTCTTCCACCTGAAAATATTAAAACAACAGTAGTTCGTGCCATAAGAATGACCGTGAGCCTAATTCTTATCTTTTCCTTATGCCTTATAGTTTTAGTGTCATTTTATACAGTGAAATAATGACATCTTTAGAATATCTGGCAGCATAATTCACTAATGCCACATATGATCAAATTATATGGAAAAAATATGTATTTCACAAATCTTTAGAACACCAATTACAAAAAATTTGACCACATTCTTCCTGAAATCACTCTTCCTAAACATGGGATTGCTTATGCTTGCGGAAGAAACTGTGTGGAGGAAGAGAAATTGGAAGAAACATTTATTAGTAACTATGGTAACCAAAGGTTCCCTCATATTGTAGTGTCTCTAATAGAATTTCCAGAGTCCCCCAGTCAGAGAACAGAAACAACAACATAGGATTGAACCTACTAATTTTTATTAGACTGAATGGTTTTTGCTTTGAGCCAGGTCTTACGACCTCTCAGCAATCCCTTCATACACGAGATCGCCCAGCTACCCAGATGGCATAAAAGGAGCAGGATGGCTCTTGTAGCAATGTTTGAAACAGAAAAAGATTTAATAAGAAACAAAATAACAAAGCTCTTTACAGAGAAAAGCTGTGCCAGGGCAAGAGATGCTTGCTCCTGCTAAGCACCCCACAAAAGTGATCATCTCCTTTGTTCTCTTCTTTTTCTACCCAATGACTTAGGTGGGGAACTCTTGGCCTCTGTCAAATTGGACAGCCCCAGGTTTAAGGTGAAATCCTAAAAGTCCTGTGAGGTGTCTTTGTACCAAATTGGGATAGAACTTTCTGGGGTCTTTGCCTTTTTTTTAGCAGACAAAGGGTATTTGGAAATTCTCTTGTAATTTGGTCACCCTGTCAACAGGGTGCACACTCCTACAATAGGCATGAACTATTAATAAATGGTTACAGAAGATTATTTTGAGGTCACTTCCTTGGAATTAAGTAGCATTTATTGACACTGCCCGGGACTCGCCCACTGGGCTACCAAAGGCCATCAGCTAGCTGGAGGCTGTCCCGGGCGAGGCTGAGAGTGGCTGCTCCCTGTCAGGCTGCTTCCCGATCAGGGTAGCAGTACTGCTGCCAGCCACTCTCAGTAGATGGCAACAGTATCAGGACGTCGAAGGCCGAGACAGAGAGGGAGGAAGTCCTTGGTGGGAATCTCCAAAGCAGTTTATTGCTGAAGGTTTATTGTTGGGCTGGAGGGGGTCCAACACTGAAGAAGAACCGTAGATACAGGGGTGCAACAACTTATAAAGAGGGGAGATCTTAGGAGAGGGGATAACACAGGGTCCAATCACAAGGGTTTGAGGGAGGATACTAAGAGGGATTACATTGTCTTGGATCCAATGAGGGAAGAATGGGGGGGAGACTATGCCTCAATCAATTATGAACTCGGGTATACATAAATGGCTTTGAAGGTTCAGGAAAGAAGGGTCAGGTTTACAAGGATTGACAAGGAAAGTGGGTACGGGTCTGGTGACAGGTACCTATGGTTCAGGAACAGGGATGGTACCTAGGGTGATGGAGAGGGAAAGGGGAAGATACCTTTATAGGTTAGACCAAGTACATTAGTGGGAATTAGGCTAAATCATTACAAACACAAACTTTTGAGAATGAAACTTCACAAGAAAATTGCACCGCCACAATGTATGACATAAAATGATACACTTCATGTATGCTACAATTTAATAACATCTGTCACAGATGTTCTCAAAAATGGAAAAATGCAATATATTTTTATATTTGGTTCCATTTCTTTTGAATAATCTAGCCGCACAAGGAACAATTTTGTTCTTTAAAAAGGAAATTTCTCTAAAGAGAACATCTTTCTTTGTTATCCGCTTTCCTTAAGAACAACAAACGGATGTCTTCTGCCTTTTGCATTAGAAAGAAATAGAACATAACTAACCTCAAATTGCACTCATATTCTCAAATGCATAATTCCACTCTTAAAGGCTATTAATTTTTCATGATAAATGTGACCTACAGGTGAAGGGGAAAGTATTTTTATATGAAATTAAGATGGATTTGCCTTAATTCTGATGGCTGACTTCAGTGAAAATAAACTTTCCTGTATTTATTTATTGCCTGAACATATTATTCAATTTATCTATAAAAAAAGCAGAATACAAAGAGAATAGAGTATCTTCAGGTTCTGCAAGGCCTTTGATTAGCTACACATCTCTAAAATAATGCCTGTAAAATATAGACCAAACATAGTTTTTACAGTGCTAATGGGCTTATATGTGCAATTCAGGAGATTAGGCACATTTCAACAAAAGCTGTTTTACATGTTTTCTGTGGCTGGAAATGTTAAGAAATCTTTATTCCTCTCTGTTCAGAGTAAGGAAACAAAGCATAAGCAAAGCTATGAACCTTTCCATTTATTTTTTGTGTAATAATCATGGTCAAAGCTCTAATGCTTCTTTATGCAAAGTTGGTAACTCATCAACCAAGCAGGACAAAAACACAGGTAACAACTCTTTACTTCATCTATCCTACTCTTTCTGGCACTGTCATTGCCATCAGGAATTCCAGAAAAGCCATAGTCCTGATTTGGCTTTGAAAGGATTCACGTTCTATGAATTTTCTGCCTAGCATTATCCAATTTACAACTAAATAATGTAATAAAAGTAGAAACGTATTCTGAAAGCCCTAGGTATAACTGAATATCATTTTAGGTTTTTTTCTCCTCAGTTATAGGGCACTAACAAAAAAAAATTGCCTTCAATTTCATTATAGCTTTCATCTGTTTCAATGTGTTTAAGATAAACTTGCTATGTGTTACGCAGTATTTTTACGCTTCTGCAAGTAAGTGACAATACAGAGAATAACAGCTATTGTTAAAGCTTAATGAAAAGAGAATTGTAACAATGTAAAGGATTTCACACCACTTCTTTGCTAAGCACATACATTTGCCTAGCTTCTAGTAGGTCTAAAATAGAAAGGTTGATTTGATTGCCTTTGTTATCCAAAACGGAAGCAAAATGAAAAGCTATATATCCATTAAAAAAAGAAAGTTATTGATAATCCTATAGTTATCTGAAATCAAGTGATCATTTGAAAGATAAGTGATCCAGCCAACTTTGCCTATCTTCCTTAGGGACATGAAATAACAAGTGAAGCAGTATCTTTATAATGGTATTTTATTTTTTACTATTTAAAAAAAAAAAATCCCTCGTAAGATTCACTCTATAATTTGGGAATGTTTTCAAGAATTTACTAAAAATAGTTTTTATTATTGAATAAATATTTTAATGAAGCTAGGAACCTAGGAGGCAAGGAACTATGGTACGTCATTGCAAACCATACCTGAAATTTTACATTTCCAGAAAGTTTGGAATTTATTTGTGTATGCTTGCTAACAAAAGTAAAATACACAAAGAACAAAATACAGCTTACATAATCATAACATGACAATTATTAGGGTTTTTTATTCCAGGAAGAAATTAGATCTCATTCTCTTTTACTTTCAGGGAGATAGAGTTTGATAGGCCAGGTAGTTGTGAAGCAAATTGATATAGCATACAAAAGTAAATGGGCTTTCTTTTTGAGGCAGCTCCTAGCATGTTGATGAATTTTTTTTTTTCATCATTCATTTTTGAGTTAATATTGCATAGTTTTATTGATAAGCCTCTTTGTTTTCTTCCCCATGTAATAATATGAAATCCTAGCTTAGCATTAAAATTTTCCAACAAAAGCGTTAAAATGAGTGTTAAAATTTTCCAACAAAAGCTTTATCCAAGATTAATTTTGTTTCTTCCATTTTTGGAGGGGGAGAGGGGGGAAATCAGCACATGATATGAAATTCTTTTCCGATAGTCCTATTTATTTTGCTATATATTTCATCATCTTCAGATAACTTTGGGGACTCTTGCCGCTGGTTTGTGTGTTTTCAAAATAACACAGAAAAATGCCAAAACTTTATCAGAGAGATTTAAAATGGGTAAGATGGAACTCAATCTTAATTTGGCTGCAAATTTAAGGCTTATTTTTCTTCTAAAGAGAATATTTAAGGACACCTTAGATTACAAAGCCCTACAAAATTTCTATAATCTCATTGTGAAAGACAAGAACACAAAAAAACACCTATAGGAGCAATCTCACCTGAGGCATTCAAGACATGAGGGATAGAACTCCTGGAAATGTCAAAGGGCAATTCTCAATCCATAATGCACATCCACAATTTACCAGGAAGTTATGAATATTTTTTATAGTGATTAACTTGTGTTCTTTCAGGCTTCCACATGACAACAAGCTTATCCTAATGCCATCCTCTGTCAATTGAACTTGAAAAGGACATACAAGCTCTTACTTTCTCAAACATAGACATTTATAAAAATGCTAGAAATTTTTTTATATTATAAAAATGTTTTATATTCTTTTATAATTTGAAAAATAAAACATAATTGAGATTAGCGAGGGGTTTAGTTTTTGATTTCTTTATGCACTTCCTTCTTTGCCAACAGCAAATGTCCAGAGAGAGAAAAGACAAATACCTCTTTTTGGACACTCTACCGTAACAAATTTTGGTTTACAGTCTACCTCCACACATTCTCCTCCCCTCAATATAATTTCCAAAGACAAAGCTGATATCCCAATCTTAATTGAGGAAGCAATTTCCTTCCTGTAAAACAGACCAAGTGATTTTTTTTTTTTAAGGATTTTGATTCTCTCATGCATGATGGAATTTTAATCTAGGTCTAGAAGCCCCTTTGTAGCTTCTGCTACATTTAGGAGAATGCATGAAGGATACAACTCTATATTTAAAATTTGGTGCTTGAATTTATAATTTGAGTTGGTTAGAAATTGAGACAAACATCCTTCTGATTCTTAAAGTGATACTGAAAAGTTACTTGAGTTTCAGGTATGTAAAGTAGAATTGTGAAATACACATATATTTCTCAGCATTCCACATTTGGCAGCAATCTTTCATAGTGGCTTTTTGAAAGTAAGTGACAAATAATGTCTTTGACTTCAGGTAAAAACAGATAAATTCTTTGGCGCCATGAACAGAAAATCTGTACACCTGTGAATGTGTGATACTTAAACAATTTCAATAATGTCCTTTCTCCTGGGGTTACTTTATGATGCTTGTATCCCCATTCATCTGTTTAGCCCAGAAATAAGTTTTGCACTTTTAAGACTGGTTCCAAGAGTGAAGAGTGGGAGAGAAGAAGCACAGAGTTTGTTATCAAAAACTGCACTCACTCCTCCACATTCCTGCTCCTGGACTGTGTTGTCTGCAGACAGATAGCAGGAGAGAGCTTTCCTTTGCTTTTAGTTAGTTTTTAGCTAGCTGAGGCAGAGAAGTTCCCTGGAGTGTGTTTTTTCTTTTTCTTTGGACTGTTTAAACCAGCTATGGACTGAAAACCCAGGAGAGCAATGGCAGCTCGCACCTGTGGCCCACCGGGCCAGGCTTGGGCGACGTCATTTCCAGCACCAGAGGCACTGATAAGAGACTGAGTGAGCTGAGCTACAGCCCATGAAGGGGACGTGAGGGTTTCAGTTCTAAACCAGGCAGAAACCCCAATTCGTGTAGTGGTTTAGTTCACCAATTTTAGAATTTCCTAATTTGAGTTTTTCCCCGGCCAATGCACCACTAAATATGGTGGGTTTCAGTGCTGGACAATCACTAAAGCACTTACTTTTCTGCTGTGAGATAGGATTAGGAGAAGGGCAAAGCAGGCTCAAACCTTTAAGTATAAAGTTTTATTAACAGTAACTAAAGAGAAAAGGAAAAAAAGTAAGAATCAAAACAAAACCCTTCAGACACTTCTCTTCCTCCCACAATCAGATCTTTCCCACTGCCAATGTAGGAAACAAAACCTAAATTTCTAGTCAGTTCACCACTTATAAAATAGTCTTTCCTCAACTCTTTTAGGGAGAGAAGTCCCTTTTGTTCATGTTATGGAAAACTTCTCCACAAGAGGAAAGAAACAGTTCTCTTGTGGCTCTCAATGTCCTCACAAGCACCCGCCTGCGGAAAACTTGCTCTGTGAGGTTCCTCCCAACTCCACAGCCTTCCCA
>VWZP01003647.1:29032-138540 GCA_013396995.1 Dicaeum eximium
GGCAGCTGCCGGCAGGCGGCCCAAGGGAAGGGGCACAGCCCCCTCAGGGTCTCGGGGCCTGGCCTGGCCGGGAAGGGTCAGGCAGGCTCCTACTTCTCTGCTGCCCACGGGAAAAGAGGAAGTTCCCGGTTTTTTTCCCAACTTTAACATGTGTGATTTCACAGAGGCATGTCCAACGCTCATCCCTTTTGTGAAACACTCCCACCTCAAGCTAGGACAGGGGACTTCCTGAGTTTGTAATTTCTTCATATTGGCAAGAAGATTTATTGTTTAATATTGTTCAGTTTTTGTGCTGGTGCATGATGCTTTGCCTGTTAAATGAACAGGTTTTTTCCACTTTCCTCCAAGGAAATCTTTTCCCAAACCAGCTGAGGGAGGGACCACTTGAATTTGCTTTCTAGAGGAGCCCCTGGCTCCCAGCTGCCAGGGGAGGTATGTAAAGTAGAATTGTGAAATACACATATATTTCTCAGCATTCCACATTTAGCAGTAATCTTTCCTAGTGGCTTTCTGAGTGTAAGTGACAAATAATATCTTTGACCTCAAGTAAAAACAGATAAATTCTTTGGCATCGTGAACAGAAAATCTGGATGCCTGTGAATGTGTGATATTTAAACAATTTCATGAACATCCTTGAAAAAAAATTGATTTCTTTTCTCTGATCTTAAACTTCTCTAAGATCTTTAAGACAAAAATACACTGTAAACAACTCACATATCAATCTAAATTTCACTTTTGCTTTTGCATTTAAGAGCCTCTGTTTTCTGTGTTTTATTTTAGTGAGATAGTAGAGCTGTAATTTATTTTCAGCCATTTGGTATTTACAGACATCATTAATAGCTTTTCAGAAGGGGCCAGTAGAACTGATTAGAATGTATTGATCTGCGTTTGGTGCTTGAGCTTACTACATGCAACTTTCCTATGCAAGTTTCATCTATGAAAATATTTTTTGGTACCACATGCGCTAGTTCTGAGCTCCAAGCAGTCAGGTGGCAGGGAAAGAACAGCAAATAGCTCCTTCTGACCCTGAAGTCAGAAACCAGACTGACCAAAAACCCAGCCAAACCTCCGGGGTAGCCCCCTCACCCTTTTTTCTCACATTATCACCTGCAACCTACTGCCAGCTAGGGCCATTTCAATGGAATGTTTTGACACCCCAGCTACATCGTTGGTTTTTTGTATTGGTAGTTATTGCTTACTAGAAACAAATGGGATAAAATTCCATGAGAGAAAGAAACAAAAGGAAAAAAAACAATCTTGGGATTGTTACACTCAACACTCAACAAGCTTGCTAAGGGCTCAATATATACCACTTGATTGCATGAACCAAACACTTTAGTTTGATCTAAACACCAAATCAGTGACTTGAATGAATGAAATCCCTTCCCACTACAAAAGCCACTTCCCACTTTCATTATGTTAGTAATGAAATTATACATTAGACATGTATAATTTTACATGTTAGATATGTTATACAGGACTTTAAAGGCAAGTGCTACAACTGATCAGATTTTTGTTGCAAGCAACGGCTGTAATATGCAACCATTTCAGACTGCAATAAAATGTGATGGGAATGCAACAGGGTCATCAGATACTACATGTCAAATGCTTTTAGTAATTTAAAACTAGACTAATGAATGTATATAAAACAGATTAATTAACTGATTCCAATTGAAAGTGTATGAATTAGAGGGAAAAAGTCTGGTGTATTATATTCTCACCTTGGCTTGCAAAAGGTTTTCAGTTCTGAAACTGCATCTCCTCTCCTCTCCTCTCCTCTCCTCTCCTCTCTTCTCCTCAAATCTCCTTTTCTTGCATAACCCTCCTGTTTTGCATCAAGTCAAATCCCATTAATGCTTTAGCGTTATAGGTAGTTAACACTTAAAAGTTGTCTTGCCAGTGGGATAAAATTTTCTGATATGCCCTCAACATGAAACAAAGAATCAAAATTATCATAACTGTATATGAACAGTTGCCTGCTCTGTATATCTTTCTGACTGGAAAGTATATTCTGGTCATTCTGTAGAAAGATGCTATTATACACCAAGTACTACTTTCATCACTTCTGCAGTTCTTCCTTTCATCCACATCCTTCACACTCTCTGTTTGTAAATTCTTCATCCTCTCGTTCATGAACATTCCTTAGTGCTCATAAATTTATATTCACAATACTCTTCTAAGGACAAAGGTAGCAAGAATTGCTTTACAGATCAGGAAACAAAGCAGAGAAGAATGAAATAACTTGTTAGGAATAGAGAGAAAATACATCTACTGTGTTGAAGTGTAGTATCAAATTTTCATTTGAGACTATATGGGTAACATATTGAAAAAAAAAACAGAAAAGAGACATCCTTAATAGAGGGATTAAAACAAAACCCCAACAAACACATGTAAAAAACCTTTCATCTTGTAATATATATATTTTCTGAAATGTTTAGGTTCCAAACCAGTTTTCTGAGTCTTAGAATCTTGAAGATGTTATTAAAATCCTAGTTTACAATTTACTAAAGGTTACTCTAATTAAGAGTCAGGCACATTAAAAACCAGAATGATTAGCTATATAAGTGTAATTGAGCTTAGCTCTGTTCAACAAATTCCAGTTAGCTTTGCCAAGAAAATCAGTGGATAAAGCCCTCTTGGGAAAACTGGCAGTTTCAGTATTTTGGTATATCTGGTGGGGGAGGGGGTGGCGTGGGGTGTTGAAAACTTTGATTTTTATGACATTAATATGGAATTTTTGAGCAATATGTTGTTAAAGAACACCGGAAAGCCAAAATTCCTCTTCTAAGAAGAAAGTAAAATTAAAAAGTCCTAACAGACATTGTGTAAATCCACTACAGAGCAAGGAAAATAATCAGAAATCCATGTATAGGAAAATCATTCACTTAGTCTTTTCAGTACAAGAAATACTGTCTTCTTCAGAAAGCGAAGACACAACAATAATCTTGATTCTGTTCTGAAAAAGTAAAGCAAATGATGTGTGAGAAAATGTGTTCCCACAGTCAAAGAAGAACAAATTGAACAAGTTTTCCTTTGGAGTACTCCCCTGTTTCAAAATAAAGCAAACCGAACAGGACAAGGCAGAGAGAGGGCCATGTTTAACAAGAAGCAGCATTTATCTGCAGTCAAGAAATTAGGATAGAGATAATCAGAGGTTCTCGATTATTTAAAATTCTTATATAAAGAACAGCATTTAAAAATTAATTTCCTGTTGTTGTAGAAAAAAATATAATCAGAAAAACTGCCTTAAAGTGCATTGTCAGCTTAGAGTAACAGTCAGAAAGCATCGGAAATTACAGTGAAATAATGTAAGAATTCCAACACTTTTCAATATGAAGAGTCTTAACTATTTGCAGATATGAGCCAGAGTTTTAAGTGACAAAAAGTTGCAATAGGTAGGAATCAGTCATTAAGTAGTGTGCATGTATGTATCCAAATCTCAGTAACATTTTTAACAGGTTGAAGGCAGTTATGGAAAAAAAGAAAATTGACTGAATATTGCTGAAAAGAACAACACCAACAACAGATTGACCGCATCCTTCTAGACAGTACAGCACAGCAGAAAACACTGGTGATTTTACTTATTTTCAGAAAAAAAAATTCACAAAAGCTTCTTCAGGGTTCCAGCCCAAAAAAGTGTAGACAAGTGTATCACTTTATATTTAGCAAATAAGTATGTTCCATCTTGCCTGAGGATGGGTGGCCCACTGTTTTCTATATTCAACCCTGGGAACAGTTTAATAAATATATTAATATATAATTAATATATAATATTAATATATTAATAATAAGGTTAATAAATTGCTACTAAATGTTTCTATTACATCAGTAATGTCTGAACCCGTAATAAGGACAACCATTTCCATGTTCTTGTCACTGTACAAACACAGAGGAATTAAATGCAATCAAAGATCTTTCCAATGACCAATTTATAGCATATCAAATAAAGCAGTCATCCCCAAGAGACATTTATCAAGACATGAAGGCTACAAAGCTTTCTTCACAATGAGAGAAAATACACAGTTGAGTAAAAGCTGCTTTCTTTGGTCAGTGTTGCTTCTCCCTGCTTTTCAGTCCTATGAATGACACCTAATGGTCTCAATATATACATAACCCTAGACCAACAAGTAATAAAGGCTGCCCAAATTAGTAAACATCATAAAGGCATAAAAGTAGTTTCATTGTGAGAAAACAATTACATAATACTATGTGGTACTGACAATTCTGGATTTCTGAACTTCTTAGCTGCAGGCTTGCTAAGGCTTTTATTCCCAAGGAAAACTTCTCAGTTTCCCAGCAGAGATTTTATAAACAATATCTATAAACTGCATTCTTCTCAAAACAACAGGTGATGGTTTTCTGTTCTGTTCCCACAACTTGGGAATATGGGTTTCTCTCACTTAACCAATGGTAATAGAGAGCTTGTCTTAAATGTTCCACTTGTATAGCTAAGCTAAGCTAAGATATAAGCTATGAGCCTTCTGAAATAAGTAATAAGCAATAAGCTTAAGCCTTCTGGTATCATGGAGCCATTCTTAATAAAGTCTTCTGATTCTAACCTTCTGAGATGGAGCCTATGTCTGTGTCTGTGGGCAACAACGACAATACTACTTTACAGAATAGTGAGGAGACCAGTAGGTGGCAAAAAGCAGCTGACTGCATAACTGCTCATGGTAATCAAGGTGCCAAATTTAGATTCAGTCAAATTCTCTCCACTTAGTCTTATAAAAATAAGTCACCTGTATTTAAGAACAGAAAGTCATCTCAATAGGTTGCATGTTTTGATTGTGTTTTCTTTTTATAGTACCATCATTAATGTATTTCTAATTTAGGAGGTCACAGTAAGATCTATATTGACTAAGGTTATAAAACAGCTGGTTTAATATGTTCTAGTGTTTAAATTTTAACGTCCAATATTCACTACTTAAAGACAGCTGGATTACTCTCACATTTGCTGGCTGAGAAACACATATGTAAGCATGATAAGCACTCTTAAGATATGCTGGGTTTTTTGAATGGTCCCAGTAAGAGTGGGAACCCAACCCCCTGGGTCCTTTGGAGGGGGTTCCCTTGCTGAGTTCTTTTCCAAGGATGAAGAACGTGCAGGACTCTCTTTCTCTCGGTCTTCAAGTTTTTGTTTATTCTTATCTTATCTTAAGTTCAGCACACCGTCTGCATACACCAGACTCAGCATGTGAGAAACAAAACACAAAATGGACCCCAAACACCCAAAACCAAGGCCTTTTAAAGCTGTTTAACTGAATTATATTCTAACATGTACTTTGTTTTTACTTTTCTACCAATAACTTCTACTAATCTATACACATAACTTCCACAATAATGCTTACTCTAACCAATAACTTTCTGCCACCAGTACTACAGAAAACTGAGCTGAAGAGGGGAAAGAAGGAAGACGGGACAACGCCCAAAAATCTTGTCTCCTATTCATTCTCATATTAAAATCCTAAAACCCTACATTCTTCATCCTGTGATAAACTACTACTACCTAATTCAAACCTGTGTGCTCTAACTCATCCCAAAGTCTTGTCAATTTTTTCTAGGGACGAAGGTTAAAAGCAGTGTTCTGCTGAGGGTCAGACTTTCTTAAAACAGGCAGAGAGACATTCTCTGTGCTCTGGATTCCAACAAGATAAACTAAATAAGCAATTAAAGCAAAGGACATAAAAATCTCTATGGCTAAACGTTTAAAACAATTGGTTTCATATGGTAAATTTATTTCTTAAGGGGCTAATGCAGAATCAAATAGACTAAGTGCCATAGTGTTTAGAAAATTTAACAGCAAATTTTTGAGAGATGAGTCTCCTAAAAGCCTAGCATGAAAATTTACTTTTCTTCCTTCCTATAGACCACTTGCCCTTCTGAAAACCTCCTTTTATTTCTTCCCTCACAATTCCCATCTGTCAGCTGATATTTTTGCTTGGCAATCCCAGTCTCTGAAATCTTTTCTCATCACTGCCCATCCACAATTCCCTCTGTGCCTGCTCACATCTCCGGTGCTGGCTCCATGTAGGCAGCAGGCATAAGCCTGTTTGTGCCACTCATACTTGTCTGGCACATAGAAAGGACACAGATTTCTGCCTGTTCTCTTTTTCAGCAAAGCCTTGAGTGGGCTGAAGTTGAGGAGTTCAGATGCCTTGGCAGGTCATTCTAGTGGCAAAGGTGGTTAAGGATATACCTTCCAGAGTGGTAGAATGTGAAAAGGACTAATGGGCTTCCCTGTAGACCTCCAAAAGAATCTCTATCTGCAACCTGTTACTGACCTGAAACCATAACATTTTTTCCCAATATAGGGAAGATGTTGCTCATATAGGGTGCTCAAGAGCCATAGCTAGAAAGACTGAGCAAATCACCAGTTTCAAGGAAATAACTCAAGCATTCTACCAAGCAATTGTTTTCAAAAAGATTACAAATATTTTTAGAGAAGAGCTGTATGAAATATACTAGTTCAGATCTGCAGGCCCTTGCAGCAACACTAGTTAACAGTGTTAACTTTGAAGCAGTGTCACAGGAAAATTAAATCAAATTCTGAAATGCAGTGAATGACCTTTTATTCTTTCCTCTTTTCTTAAGCTGCTTTCATCAAGTTTGGCTAGCAAGGACAACTACTATTAATCATCTTGGATAATTGATTTTTTCCTCTTTAATCCTCCTAGAATATATGTATTTGCAAGCAGTAACATACATAGTATTATTCTACATCAATTCTGTCACCAGAATTCTGTTGGCTGTATTTCAAAGGGAATTCTTGTAAATGATAACCAAGAATGTTGTAATTCAGTATGTAAAATACTATTATCTCTCAGCAATTTAGAAGCATTTTCTCCATCCAGCAAATATGACAACTCTTGACAACACAGACTCTAGTCTGAGATACATCAATATATGAGGACAGTGAGATATTTTTTACAAGAATCATGTGAACCTATATCATGCTCCAGAGTTTGCTTGTGATAATGAAGCATGTTGTGTTTCAATGTGACAAAAATGCTGTGGCATTCCATTGCAGGACAAATGCAGAAAGCACAAGGAAGTTGTACCAGTGGCTCCGCAGCTCTACTCAGAGAAGACAGAAGAACAAACAGACAGAAGTGGGAGATTAAACTCAGCTGCTTCCGCTAGCAGTGATTTACTTGATTTATTAACTAATTAGGCCCCTTAGCAATCCTGTGAAACATTTATAATCATGTTATTCCTAGTAAAAGTGCAGGGGAAGGAAGAATTTCTTTTCAGAAGTGAAGAAAATACTAGCCTTTCTCTCCATACGAACAGGAAAAACACTGTTCAGTGATGGGTGCTTTGAGGACCCATCCATTAGCTGAGGGAAAATAGAGAAAGTTGTCACAGAACATAGCAAAATTCATTTCGGTCAGTCTATGTAAGCTTTTTGGCTTGAGGGAAGGCAGGCAGGCATACCCTCCTGTGTGACCTCCTCAAAAGGACTACTGCCCAGGCAAAAGACAAGGAAGACAAGGTGCAGGGCTTCTCTCTCCTTCTGTGAACCACACAGGCAAATCTATCCAGGAATTGGGCTGTGGGTCCGATTTATTCAGTTTGGATAAATTATAAACATTAATTATTTAGGGGTTATTTTTATTTGTTGGTTAGTTTTACTCTGATTAGTCACTGAACAATCTTTTTATAGATAGTCACAGTTAATCCAGACAAGTATAATGAGTTATAAATCATGGTTATTTGTTTGTTTTGTTAAACTCAAAAGTGCTTTTTATCAATGCAGAAAACAGTGATGAGTCACACTTGCTTTACTTTGCACTTTTTGTGGTTTTAACTTAATATTTTAGTCTTGACAATAAATAAGAGCCTGAGGAAATGTCAAACACATGCACACAAAAATCCTTAAATGGCCTTTTATTCCTTATTTTATCTACCTTACCCATATATTCACTCTCCAAATATTTGGGCCAATACAGTGAGCATCTAAGGATGTTCCATGAATGCAAAAAACCTAAATTACACTTACCTCAAATTTACCTCAACAATTTTAGCCCTGTGACCATAGCTAAATTAATATTACAGCTTGACCTTCCAGGTGGATTATAGAAGTTGCTGGTTAGACAACAATGTTGATATCTTATCTACACATTTAAGTCAAATGTTCTCTTTTATTTTCATAATCTATTCCCCAAAAAGCAATAATCTCTTGAGGGTAAAAAGAAAAGAACAGCTATATCTGAATTCATTTACTTATAGCAAACAGAGGAGTTTCTAATTAACTAGCACTCTTAAGCATCTGTTTTTTTCCCTCTCTACTTTTCTTCAAAACAAATATCATCCAAGAAAAGGAGAAGAGAATCTGCCTAGGACAGAGAAGAGGAAAATAAAGCAATATAGCTGTATAGCTGTTTCCTGGAGTGACAAGGTGAGGGCTGGATGTGAATCCATCTCAGCTCTCTTGGGTGGTCTATAATCAGATTCAATAAAACATGAACATTTGAATAAGTTGACCTGAGTAATTCAAGATTAAATTAAGTGCAAATGAAAACAGAAGGTAGAAGTAGTTTGCTTTCTGTGCAAAATTGCTTTTGTATATGTCTGGAAGAGGCCTGACATGCACATAATATAAATCAGTATAACTTAATGGAATATTATAATTTTCTATTTTTAATACATTTTTGAATGAATTATCATACTTAATAAGGACTTCTAGAATCAATACTTTGACTTGAAAAACTACTTTCTGAGTCTGCAAAGCTATAACATTATCATTTCCTTAACATTCATATCACAAAATCCCTCAAGAACAACTTTCATCCAAGATCCATTATGGTCGGTTGTAGGTAAGCCTACCATAAATGTCTCTGCTCAGAAGAGTATATACAACATTTGCAATTTAAGTGAGGACCATTTTGTACCAAAAATTTGTATTCATTCTTTCTTGGTAGCATATTTTAGATTTCTTCTTGCCTTGGAAGAATATTTTAAGCTACTACCCAGACAATATTTTAAGAATTTATTTTATTTTAATCACTTGTAAAGTGTTCAGAACGTTGGTTGCATCCATATTTTCTAATGAATATTTTAATGGAAAATGAATCATTTTAGCACTGTTGGCTGAAATACTTGTTACAGTCCAGTTTTTAAAGTTATTAGAAATGCCTCTGCCCAAATAAGGGTGCAAACAAGACCATATGCCAAAGTCAGGAGTGTGGGTTTTATTTGATAGTAAATATGAGAGTGAGAGAAAGAAAAAGAGAGACAAAGGAAGAGAAAGAAATTGAAAAGAAGTAGGGGGGCAGAAAGAGAGTGACAGAGACAGAATCAGGAAAATACCACCACTTTGTGTATCCAAACGATGTTCCGTTGATCCACTCCAAGTGGTCTTCTTGGTGGGGAGGATCCCCCCCAAAAAGCATAGAATCCAATGGATTAATATATACTCAGGCAAGCTGGGAATGCCCAGGTACCTCCCCCAGGGTGGGGGTTTGTGGGGGGTGAGGCAGTTTGAGCCAGTCTCTTGCAGCAGACTCTGGATCTGTTGCATTATTTTGCATCACATGCAGTCCCGTGGTGCAAGGTCTCTGTGGAATGCTTTGGGGATCTTTGATGGATTATGACGCCAGCTCAACTGCCTCTCATGTGAATGTCCCGTGGATGTGACCTCTGTGGGGTTGGGGGTTTCACATCTGGGCTGGTTTGTGTAACAGAGGATGGGTGTTCACTGCTTCTGACCAGAGGTTATGCCACACACCTAAAACCTCCTCCTCCTGCCTCAGCTGGGGGGGAGTCTGTGTAAACCTGGCCTCTGTGGGCTGTGGTCTCCCCCACCCCAAAGCCAGCCAGAGATGATTCTCTACTTCATGTGGCTTTCTTGTGGATGCAGTCTTCCCTCAGCCTTGTTCACCTCTCTGTAGACCTGAGATGATTGAACAATAGTGTCCCCTTTGTCTTTTCTAGGCATCTTAACTCACAATGCAAAGTTCCATCAGGCATCTTCAAGGAGGGGTGGGCTTCTGTGGTTGTAGCTTCTTTATACTAGTTTTTGCTATAATGACCAAAACTCCTTCATAACAATGCTTCAGGCATGAGCCACTTCAGTCCCTGACAATATTCCAGACAAAACATTAACTCTCAAAATAATAACATGCTTACCAAATGTCAGCTAGTGCACAGAGACATACAAGCTTTGACAGAGACAGTAATGCAAATCAGGTTTTAATTTCTATGAGAAGCAACATGAAAATTTCGATGCAATTATTTTTAAAATAATTTTGCATATTTTGTGTATTTTGTCATTAAAATAAAGAATAAAAAAAATATACTTTCTACCTTATGATGCCATACTTACCATTGAAATAAATATTAGTATATATGCCAATATTTCTCCAACATTACAAAAATATGAATCAAATTTACCCACATCCATATTTATCACAGCAGTGTGGAGAAATAGGAGTTGATGTCATACACATTTTGTCTTGATCTATAAATTTATCAGCAATGAACCTGCAAAATACTTGCTCTCAATTGTTTATCATAGAATCATATAATTGCCTGTATTAGAAGGGACCTTAAAGATCCCCTTGTTCCACCCCCTGCCATGGGCAGAGATATTTTCCACCAGACCAGGTTACTCAAAGAACCATTCAACTTTTCCTTGAACATTTCCAGGGATAGGGCAGCCGCAGCTTCTCTGGGCAACCTGTGCCAAGGCCTCACCACCCTCACAGTAAAGAATTTCTATGTAAGACCTAATCTAAAATTTATTATTTTAGATTATTATTAACTTTAATTTATGATTAACAGAAAAATAAATTCATTATTTCTCTTAGTAAAGCTGATCTCATTGTGTAGGTAGATGTTTTCCCTAGAGAGTGATTGCTTTTTCCTTATTCAAGTTCTTGTCATTTCCTTGTTTTTTCACTGGTTTTTAATTGTTATTTGTGCATGTGAATATCTGCAGAAATACAAACACAGATTTTGTTGTCTATCAATGCAATGAAAGCAACGGCACCATCATTCATCCTAAGCGGAAGCAACCAAGAATGACAGAAAAACAACCACCAAGACCTCACAAGAAAGCAGGCATCAGAGGCCAGCACCCTGGAGGACTGTCCTCAAAGCCTAATAAGAAAATTTCATATGCAGGAATGCTTGGAGGGCACCCTGTCTACTGGAGCTTTTTGTATGCCAGAGAGACTATTGGAAATTCCATCCTTTGTAGACAAGGGAATGGATGGACAAAGATTCACTTCACGTTGTTCTGACCCATCCTGTGGCTGCTGGGACATCTCAGCTGACACCAAACCCAGGGCAGGCAGGACTGGCACAACTCCCTTTCCCTGAGCCAATGGAGAGGAGAGTGGTTGAGGAAACAGATGACAAATCTGACTCTTAAATGGAGACCTTGATGGACAAGGAGTCTTTGAACTGTGTGGGGCCTTTTCCTCAGTGATGGTTGCAAAGAGAAAGCTGGAACCAGAGACCCCTGTTCTGTGTCTTTGCCTTTCTCTGGATAATTTTCAGCACAGTTTGCTTAGACTTTCACCATGACTAGATCTACTCACTCTGGAAATTTGTAAATAAGCATTGTGAAAAATGACAGCTGAGGGAGAATGTTTCATGTATTTGCAGCCAGATATATTGTTATTGAGTCTTCAGATCTAGATGAGTGGCTAAAAATGTGGAGGTGTGTTCTGCAAAAAATTAGTTTTCACAAAACCCTTATTTTTTCCAGAAAGTAAAAATTTAATTTTTCCAAAAAGAAATCATGTAAAAAAAATTAGAAAGAAAGAAAGAAAAAAAGAAAAAGAAAAAGAAGAAAAAGAAAAAGAAAAAGAAAAAGAAAAAGAAAAAGAAAAAGAAAAAGAAAGAGAAAAAGAAGCCACAATGTTTTGCATTTTGACACCATTGAAATTCATGCAACTTCTCAGGAATTACACTTAACATTGTTACCATATTTCTCTTTCAGGTCTGTTCTGTAGGAATTACTCAATGTAAGTGAATTTTGTTATAGTAGATATATTCACAAAACAGGGGCATGGCAGAGGTCCTGTTTGGTGTACAACGGTAATTTCCACCTCTCACTTGTACGTACAAAATAGAGAACAAAATTTGCAGGATAGTATTCCCAGTCATGGGGATCTCTGGTCACCACTAACTAGCTCAGCTTCTCAAGCCCTATGTGCCCTGCAGCACAATTAATTTATTCTGTTTATAAATGTTTGTCTTGCAATTTGCTTTAAATTAATCAGAGCTTTTTTTTTTTTTTTTTGGTAAAATATTAAAAAATAAAAATTCTGCACTGAAAATATAAAAAACCTTTATCCATACTGTGTGATCATCAGCTGAAGCAAAAACCACCTGGGATTGCATACACAGTCTGTATGTGCTATGTAGTATAATAAATATCTTGAAATATGGTACTGGAAATTCTAAATGTAAGTGCCCTAATCATTAGCTATTTATTTTCCACTAGGTGTTTTAAAAGGATAGAAGTATCAATATAACTTAGTTAAACATGACTACTGGAACGATTCACATGGATTACTCACAAACATTAATTTTTGGGTTCAGATATGTTGTAGGTAGGATTTGGGACTTTGGTCATAATTGTATTACATCTCATGTTCATTTGTATTTCAAAGCATGTGAAAGTTACTATGTAAATATGGCTTAATAAGAGTCTCAGTTAACTTTGGTTAGAATTTGTAGCTAATGAAAGAGGTAGAATAAACACTTACCTCTTCCACTTACTGAGGCAGCAGTAAAGGCCCTCTGACCTTCATGATAGGGTCTTTGCACATCCTTACGTCCTCAAGGAACCAGATGTATAGCAAGGCTTCTTTTTCACAGTGAGGGGAGTGGAGTATTGGCTGGGACAGGGGCACGGGTGCTGTTCTGTGCCTCAATGAAACACTGCTGGGCCATGAGGTCTCCACCACAGACATCATTCAGTTGTGAGGGCTTGCTCGAGCCAGGTGCAAGACAGGTGAGGGGCTCAGCTCATGGTTTTCTCAGCTAAACTCATCGGTTCTACACCAACTCAAAGCAACAGAATAGCACATTTGAGCATTTACCACACTTAGAGCCACAGTGTTTGAGTGGCATTTTTCAGCAGAACCGCTACCTTGTCACCCCATCTTTCAACTTCACTAAGCCAAACATAACATTTTGCATATTTCCTTTGCTGAATTGCATTGTATTTACCTTGAGCAATTTCTTCTGAAACAGGGTTTCCCAAACTTTTTTTCCCCATAGATGTTCCACTTAATGCTAAGTGGAACATCTGAGTGAGCCCTGCATGACAGAGTTCATCAGCCAGGTAGTATCTTTCTCTTCAATACATGTACCATGCAAAGCCTTAATAATGTAATGTTTGTAAGGGAAGGGAAGAATAGCATAATGTTTCTGTCTACATGAGTTGGAGTGACTCTCAAAATACACTTCAGTAAACACACAGCTTTAAGCTGCACCTTGCATTTTGGTCTATAGTTATGATCTATAGTTTATGCTGTACCAGTCTTGTTTTGATGCTTATAAAATATGGTAACAGATGTGCAATGAAATAAGACAGTTTGACTACTGCATACTATTCCTTATACTTCTCACATGAATCTTCATATTTTTCAAGCAAAGACTGATATAAGTAGTACCGGCACACCAACATATTGCCAGCTACATATTTTGGTATTTCTGTTCTTCAAGAAGACAAAATATTACAATATTCAGTCATATTTTAAAATCTGTTTTGGAGAACCATCATTGAACTTCAGTTCAGAGGTATTTAAAAATCACATATCCCAGAAAATAAGTATGTAGGTGCACACAAGATGAAAATAAAAGCATTTCCTATTGATGTTTATGGCAGCCAAATCTATAGTGTGTGTGTGTTTGTGTGCCATAAAATATGATAACTAGAACCAGCTGAATATAAATTTAATAATCTCATTTAACTTTTTTTTCTGAAAGACAATTTAATAACTAAGCCGATGATGATGCATTTTTGGAATCAAGCTCTAACATTTACAACTAATTATTTTGCTATTAAGCTTTCAAATGTTGTTTATTCATTGCACAGTGAAAGGTGTGGGGGATGAGGGAATGAGGAAAAGAAGTGTATGTGGAGCTACAACAGCTGCAGTACATCCCAGAGATTTGGAAAAGAGGTACATGAAAAGCCTAATTCCACGTCTGATAATAGGAGAGAGGTGCCATGCCAAGACTGATATTCCTACTGGGAAAAGCAAGGCCTCCCAGTGTCTATTGACCTTGTGCCTGTCAGAGGTTGTCTGTATTTGCAGAAGGCAGCCTGTTCTTCCCTGCTTGGGAGGATCCCAGCAGGATCAGCTGCCTGGCTACACCTCGCCCTGGCACTGGGGTGCATCCCTTGCTGAGATCCTGCCAGCATCTGGAGAGCAGCTATTTCCTCTAAAGCAGGACACCATAGAACACCACGGACTGCCAAACACTGACCCTCTTCAAGGACTTCACAGACAGGAATTTGCCTTGGGGGATGAAAGAAAAAGTGAGATTTGCTGTTTGGGATTGTCTTCAACAAGCTATACAATAAGAGGATTTGGGGAGAGGGGAAGGAAGGAGGGGAACTATATTTCAATTTAATAGTAGCCTAGGGCATAATATAATTCCAATCTCGATCAAAAGAAAAATAAATTATTACATCCAGAGTTTGCAGTATTTTGAAATAGAACAAGTGTTATGATTAAAATTTTGCAAAAATGTAATCATATGGTCAGATGCTCCACAACTTTTGCCATACTGAGCAGCATTTTAACACCCAAGTTAGGAAACAACTCAAGGGAGGTAAGCATGGAATAATCAGTTTTCCAGGAATTTAGGTCTCTTACTTTTGGGTCTTTTAAATGCCCCATGAATTACTTCTCTTTGACAATGAAAGCATTGTGAATACTGTGCACAAATGCACAGCATTTTATGTAGTAACTTCTACAAAAGATTTCAGATTAAGGCTATATAATATGGTTTTATCAAAAATTTACATTTTTTATCAAAAAATCATGTTATACATAGGTGGTGGTTTTAACTCAGGCAGCACCTGTGGACACAGCTGATCTTCTACTCCCATCCCCAGCAAGATGGGTGGAGAAAACAGGAAGTGTAAACATGAGAAAACTCATGGGTCAAGACAAAGGCAGCTTAATATGTTAGAAGAAGAGGGATGGAATAAAAATCCAAAACCAAACAGCAAAAGGCAAAAACAAGTGAAGCAAATCAAATTGCTCCCCACAGGCAAATCTCTATTTGGCCAGTGTTTGATCAGCCAGCCACCTCCAAACCCAATCCTCCCATGCACTCTGTCCTCTACCACAGTTGTTATTGTAAATCACAAGGTCTTACGGTATCAAATACCTTACAGTTACTACAGATTTAACTCCATCCCAGTCAGGCCCAGCACAGGGTAACCACCACTGGCCAATCTGTGAGACAACAGGCATTACAGCTGCCCTGTGTCATGTAGATGTCATATCACATGATATGAACCCTTTAATGATTTTCAAGATGCTTCTATAACGACAAGCAAGAAGAATATGTTCAAGAATTAGTCCTAGCAGATTTATTTATATAGGCAGTAGTAATGTTCTTGACATTATGGTTTCTAGGCAACAAATGTGAAAATGAAAAGATGCATTGAAGCCATCTACAAAACATCTACAAAAGTTACCTTTTTTCATTTTGTTATCCAATATTGTTCAATTATTCTATTTCTACTCCTACTCTTAAAATTTCATTGGTCAAGTAGAAAATACGCCACCTATATGTAAGTAACGAAGTAAAATGATGCAAATTAGTTACCATAATGTTGGTAAAAGCTAAATGCTGTCTTCAGCAACCACAACATCTTGTGGATTGCAGGGAGCCAGATGCCAAAATAGAATTACGAAATCTTCAGAGTGTATCAACAGCAGCTCCTCCTGAATGCAAAGCACCTCTCAGTGGTGTGCAGCACACTGGTGGAAAAAGAGTTTCCAGACTTCTTCCCCAAAATAATTCGATACGTGGATTCATTATACATGTATCTACTAATGTGAATGAGCCTTTAATGACGGTCTAACCTATTCCCCTATAGGAAATAATAATAAATTCTGGACTTAATAAATAACTATTAAATTCTAGAGCTCTTCCCATGCAGGTGCTCTGATTAGATTCTCTAGTAATTCTTTGTACTTTAAAGAGGATTCCAGGTATAAGCTATGCCATTACAACTGTTTCCTGAACTCAGCCCCCTCCACACTGCTTCAGCAAAACATAGACCATAAAACCAGCTTCAACTGTTTCTGCTGATCAGCCCATCATTTTATTTGCTTTTGAACACGTGTGTAGAGGAAAAGCTTTGTAGAGATACTACTTAGTCCACTTGCAACTAAAATGCATTGAACATTGTCAGTGAAGATCACTAGCAAGAAGAAAATCCAATTAATTCTCTGTTATGGTAGAAGCTTATTAAGTTTCAGAAAACAGCTTTCTATTTCTGATTGACCCTGAAATGCTTTTAAACAAACTAACTGGAAGATATTTCAACAGCATAAACAATTTTTCTCAAAAAAGTTTTCCCAGTTAGAATCACACCAAAATCTGTCATTAGTTGCACTGATTAGAAGTCTAAACTAATGCCGACAAAGTTTAAATATTTCCTGTACTCATTGTAGTGAGATGTGTCTGCATTAGGAACAAGTAGGAAAGTAAAAATCATGCAAAAGTATTTTTTGGTCCAAATACTGCATTGTATTACTTATAATTGGTTTTATAATATATTTCTAATTGTGCTTTAGCTATGAATAAATATTTTTAATTAACTCATATGTCTTAGTGGACTGTTTACTCATATTAAAACCTATTTTGTGTGCCCAGTTGAGAAGTGGGTTTCTGTGACCATTAGCACCTGCTTCAATTTGAAGGCATCTGAAGCTTTTATTTTCTTTATTATACTGTATGATTTCTTTGAAGACTCCCAGTATTAGTTCTGTTCTCTGGTTTGATGATCTAAGCTTCACTGTGCTGTAAATTATCCATAAATACTGAAGTTGTTTGATGAGTCTGTCCTCCAAAATGTGAGAATAACATTTTAAATGGCTGAATACAGTCCTTCTGTCAACACACCTGTCTTCCATCAGCCTTTTTGTCTTGCTACAAGGCCCAGATTCCCCCCAGAACAAAGAATAAAGCATGTCTGCTAAATGAATTAGCAGAATTTAGTTCCACTACTGTCCTACATGTGTTTCCTCAGAAGTCATATTGATATCAGTAAGAATATAAGACACATTTGACTTGATTAGTTGTTTGTTCATTGACAACTAATGGCAGCTCTTTTGCCTTTTTGCAAGATTTCAGGCTCCCTTTTCTAAAACTGATTTGCTTTCAAAGCTAGAATTGCAAAGAACAATTGTCCTCTCAGTGTTCTATTAAGCTGATGGGTAACAAAACATCTGTTGTGACTCCTTGGGAGGAGTGATCTGGAGAAGCAAAGTATGAGCTCTCTCTACATACCCTCTGCTGAAGGGTATGCCTGTGCCAGTGGTTCCAAAATAACATATCCCTGCTGTGAGAGTGTTAGCGTAGGAAACACAACATCACATCATTTGATTATATGCAGGTGCTTTATTAAAAGAGCTTCAGGAGCCAGGGGTGCAAACCCACATCTGACTCTGACATGGGTTTGAAATGGACATGTTTTATCCTCTTCCTGTTACAAAAATATATGTTAATCATTAAACTTATATTGGTTTTTGTATTCATTGATTTCACCCAAGTGTGAATTCACGAGCCCCCCGAAACATCATTTCCATGATTCATATGTATACACAATAATTATGTTCTATTATCAGATAATCATCACACCTAACAATTCCTAGTACAGACATGGTGTTCCCAGACCTAGCTTATTATCTAGTACACCTAGCCCCTTTCCACCCTCTCCAAATACTAGAAACATTTCAACCCTATGCTATCACTATCAAGAGCACTTCAAGCATAAATGCCTTACTCACTTTCTAGATGATCATGATGTGTAGCCACTCAACCATACATTGGCTAGAACATCTTTAATCAAGAATACAGAGTTTTAACTTAAAGATACATACCTATTATGACAGCTGTCTCAGGACATCAACAAATTTCATGTTCCCTTAATCAACAAATCTTGGACAAAAAATAAAGTTGGGATTGGGGAATTTTGGCAGGGTGGTGTCAGGGGTGCTTCACTATCCTTTTAGATTGTAGATTTATTTGTAGGAAAATAATTTTTCAGTAACTTCTAAGGTCCAAAAAAGGTGCAGGTGGAGGTCATTTCAGTCATAACAAGGTGTGTTCCTGCTATGCAATAGCTTGAACTCTTATTAATCTAGATGAGACACCCCTATAAACACAAAGGAAATTAATCTTTTAGCCTGGCCCATGCCCCTTGCCCTGAAGGAAAGAGTGTGTGTACACATAAAGTCTGATCCTGATGTGCAAGCCAGAAACAGCAAGTATGCAGATTCATTCTGAGAACAGCAAAGTGCTCCTTGGTTCTTCAATTTGAGCACACCCATGGTGTGCCAAATGAGTCTGTTTACATGAGGGCATATTGTCAGTGGGGGTAAAGCTGTATTTCACTCTACTGTCTTTAAAAGCTTTGCTTATTTTCACATAAAAAAAAAAAAAAAAAAAAGAAAACCTATCTAGCTTTAGTTCATATCTATGTGTGGTGTTCTTTGGATAAACGCTTTTCATCACACAGTGACATTCCTCAGTTTACCAAAGATTCTGTACTCCAACCACACTTTCCTGTTTCTAGAAAGGTCTTTTCAGACACAACAGAGTCCTGGTTTATTTTTAACAATTGAGGGAGGCTGGAAATCTTGTTGGGGCTGGACACGTAATAGAAATGCTTGTTCTTGCTCAAGGTCACACTGGTAAATAAGTATGATTCTATTTTGAAACAACAGTTTCCGATCATTTTAGTGTCCAATGGAATAACTCATAAGGGAAAATCAGTGCCACAGACACATTGCTCCTACTCCATTATGCCAAGAAGAGTAAAGCAAGATCTTTCTTTGCATACTGGATTCTAATTCACAGTGGAATCCTGTTCTTATTTTGCGTATCTTTACATCTTTAGCACACTGACCTCAGCTGAAAGAGTTACAGGATTGGATACTAAGGAAGGAATCTCAGTTAGGTAGGTGAAGAGCCATAGGTGAAGAGCCATATCTCTTCTTCATATCCCTCTTCATCTATTCTTCATATCTTTCTTGCAAGTCAAAAGTAGATCTAACATCTGAGCCCAATTCCACACCAAAAACAGAAACTCATTTTCTCTCAACTATATCTTTAATCTTTCCCCTTTCATACTCTAAACTGTGAATCAGCTGTCCTTCTTTGTCAAAGATCAGACTGAGGAGTTCTGACATATTTATTTCCTTTGGTGTTACGGGATTCTCCAGTATATATCTAGTTACATCACCTTTCAGTAGGTCCAAGAAACTGAAACCCCATAAAATTGTGAAATATCATATAAATTAATTGTGACTACTCAAGCTAATTTTATCTGTGAACTCACTGGATTGTTCCTTGCTTTCCTCTGCAGTCCAGTGCTGCTGGGATCCTAAATATCAAGAAAGCTAAGAAAAGGCTGGAAGCACCCAGGCAGAGGGCAGAGGCATCTGCAATGCCCAGGCACTGAGCAGAGGCATGGATGTTAGAAGCATTCAAACCATGCCTGACTGCAAATTGCCATCTAAGCCACATGAAGAAGTAATCAGTTGCAGTAAAGTACATATTTATTTCAGATCTGTGAGCTTGTGAACTTTTGGGCATCAGAAGGGGATCAACAGAAGCCACTTATGATCCTTCCGTGTTTGTAGACTTACTATTTTTCTGTCTATGTGAAGCTATTTCTGCCTCTGGAATACTGCTTTCATTCTCAAGCATAATTCCAGTTTGTCATCATCCTTCACTGTTGTGTGTGTGGAAGGGTCTGGAGACAGTACATATTTACTCCTAAAAGTGTAAAGAATGAAAGAGCATGCTGGGAATAGCAGTATTCCTTCAACCTTTTTTTCATCCAGACTGCTGCAATATTTGCACCTCAGCCGCAAAAGAGCAGAAAATGCAGAAGAAAGTAGTTATGCTGTACCCCAGGATGTGCTGACTCTTTGTGTGCAGAGATAGTTAGCTGGTCTGTCTGAACAAAACTACAATCAGAGTCTTGCCCCAAACTTATATATGAATAATTTTCCATTAGCACCATAGATACAAATAATTTTAAGTAAAATGTTTTCAATGTGTGAATAGCAATTTCATTTCTCATGCACAACTGTGTTACCACCATCTCTCGACAAATGAAGCCAGAAAGGCTTAGAAGGGTGGCACAGATGCAGGGCATGAGAGATTGGAGAAAATGATTGGTGGTTCAAAACAACTAAAGCAGGGGGGAAGAAGGAAGGTAACTTCTGAGAAGGTGGGATGGTCACTGCTCCAGCCTCCAACTCTCAGAGCCTCTAGTCCAGCCCAGAATGGGTCAAGCCACTGGCACACCCAAAGCCCCACCTGGGTGGAAGAGTCCCAGGAGACCAGAACAGATAAAAGCAGTCACACAAGCATACACAGGTCACAGCCCAATGTTTTTGATTGTATAGTAGTTGGGATTCACTAGAATTCAAGTGGTGAGTATTAATCTTTCTCTGTCCTTTTCTTTCTCTCTCTCCCTCTCTTTCTCTCTCCTCCTAAATTCCTCTTCTTGAAATCTGGGTATTTTAAAATTGGATGACTTAGAGTTTCTGCAGCCAATGCTTTGTGAAATGCCTTATTTTAACTAATTGTTGCTTTAAAATTTTGTCAAGTATCTTTTAATACCTTAACACTCTAAAATTTGCAAGTAAATTTTGTTGTTCAACCTCCTGAGAAGGGTTCTACTTTGTGCCACCTCAGGGAATCGAAGTACCTTAAGACTGCTTTGAAAAGCTCACCAGGATGGTTCAGGGCTTTGCCTGAGGCAGCCTGCATGGCAGCAGCTTTGGTGGAAATGCAAAATGAGCTGGATCAGTGTGAGCATCTCTCACTGAGGATTAGGCTGTGAGGACTGTGAAGAACTAGGCCAGCGCTACTGAACTCAGGTTTTGCAGCACTGTGCTTACATGGCTACAGTACTTCAGAACCTGAGCTGCTGCCTGTATCCAGCAATGTAAAAACACTCCTTGTGGCACTCAGACATTTCAGCAGTACATTGCAAGAAATAGAGAAGCCCATAGGTTCTCCTAGGAGCATGTCTGTTTCTGCGCAGCCTTTCAGTGAGTTGCTCCTTTGCTTCATGAAAGAAAACATGATAGCAACATGATAACCAGGCACCTAATTTATTACAGGATATTCTCTGACCCTGGTACCTTGTGAAATCCCAACTCATCACACTACAGAGCATTTTTGCTTTGAGTGATTAGGCCTGTCTATCATGCTGTTTTATTTTCTCACAGAAGCATGTATTTAGAAAGAGTGGTCTCTTACTTATCTGTGCATGCACTTGCTGTGTGTATCTGCAAAAGGAAAAGATCACCCTTTCACAAATATTGCAATACCACAATGATTGAACTTGATTTCACATACATCAGACAACTCTTTTATTGTAATGGATCACATTAATCACAAAAAATCAGAAGCAGAAAAAGCTAACTTCTATTAACTAATCAAACAGTGTTCAGCTTCATGTATACAGAAGTCACTGAATCTCTTTGCAGTCTTTCATCAGCAAGAGGTATCATGTCATGGAAAATATTTGTGTATTCAGGAAACCCGGCTATTGCTGATCATGAACTTCTCGTGCTCTATAGTACATTTATTTTAGAGGCATTTTAGTGCTGTGAAATCTCTTTCAAAATTAAACTTGGGAAGACTGCTATTTGCCCTCAGATCCCTCCAGAAGAGGGAAACCTGCACTATCTGTATTTCAAATCTTCAAAGCAACACTTTTTTCTTTATTGTTTTTATGTTTCATAATCACCTTTAAAAATGTTTGGGGATTTTCATTTTTCAGTTTAATTTTTTTTTTTTAAGTAGGACAATTTTATTTTTCAGTTAATATAGGAAGCCATTTTCCAACAAGAGAAAATATTTATTACAATCTTATAATCATTTAAGTTGGAAAATACTCTTAAGATCATCTTGTCCAACCATAAACCCAAGATTGTCACACCCATCAAATGTTTCTTGAGATCACAAGAACTGAGAGCCTAATTAAAGTTGTAAAGCCCTTTCAGATAATTACCTGAAAACATTCAAACCCAGGAAATGTTGTTTATGAAAATGTATTTTATAATGAATATGTTAAAACACTTAAACTAAAAACCTTTGCAAAGTTTGACCCTAAAGCTGAAATCGGGGCTTCTGTAAGAGGTTTTGCCCTCATGGGGTTACACAGCAGCATAAATGTCTTTCTGTGAGACTTAAAGTCCAAGCTACTGGACAGATGTAAAGTAAAAACCTTTTTCTCATCTTTTACACACAAAATTAATTAACTTTCAATGGGCAGGCCACCAAAGGTAGAGACAAATCTAGAAACTGGTGTGGAAACAGAAAAAGCTTCAGGAAAACATTGTCAAATTCTCCCTTGAGTTTGAATACGTGAACTAAATTATATCTAAATTGCTTTACCTGTGCTAGAAGCCATTTATGCATAAAACAGAGAGATATTTTATGAGTTTCTTTTAGGGTATGTTAATATAATCACTTCTGAACTTGACATTAATCATGAAGTAAAAGTGCTACAAGATTTTTCAATTGAGAGGTTTTCTTAAAGCATTTTTCCCCATTTGTTTTCTGTTTCTTAAGTAGGTCACTTGCCCTCAGTCAACCAGCATAAGTATAGAAATATAAGTCAAAGCATCTGTGGACTACAGAATACTGCATCACCAGGCATAATTAGAACCATATAGAAGTTTAGACATATACAACAGAGAAATCAGATATGTGTTTTTAAAAGAAAATTAGTTGCATTATTTTCTATATCATCTTATTTGATGACAATTAGCATTTCCCACAAAGGCATCAGGGTAAGCATTTTATAAGGCTTTTTAAGTAAAAAGTTGAACCTCTCTGCATTGTAACATCGCATAATCACATTCTCAAATACAAAATTATTAATAAATATTGATAAGTATTGACATAATGGATAGTTCACATAATAAGAGACCAGGTCATCTATTTGCATAACATTGTTTGATTTTCACTTCAATAAAGGAAAGGGTTATAATTGGCCTCTGGAAAAAAGTTTGGAAAAAACTGCTGTTGAAACTGACAGATGAAGAAAACACATTCACTCCCCTAATGAGACTCAGGAGTGACAAAGAAACTTGTGAGACCTTTATCCGCAGGTTTAACTCAAGAGAGAAGCAAAGGGGGAAAAAGGATAGAGAAAAAATAAGAGAGTAGCTTGAATATTGAGTGTAAAGATTACTGAGCCTAAAAAGATTCTGCATTTCAAAGGAAGTCAAAGTCATTGAAAAAAGCCCTTGTGTAAGTGTCTTGATGTCCATTAATTCTTCTACAGGGTAGGGGGTAACAAAAAATTGTTTTGTGCAATACAAAGATTTAAATATTAATAATGTTGGGTGATTAAAAAATAAAAATTTTAAAAAATAGAAAGAAAAACAAACAAACAAAAAAAACCAAACAAACAAAAAAAAACCCCAAACCTTGAACAATCCCCACCAAGAGAAAATAAAACCCACAAAACCAAACAAACAGAAAAAAATACATTCCCCCCCCACACTCAACAAACCCAAACAAACCCCTACAACCAAAAGCCAATGTGCTTTCCAATGGCTGTTAGCCCTGCCAAAATTTGGAACACAAATTTAACTGCAAAGATGATTTCTTTGCCAAGTACATACTTTCAGTGTAAATGCTACTATTTTTGTATCAGATAGAGGAGAAGTAATGGCTGAAGAGTGGAAACCCACTCTGGTATCCCATTTTCTCAGGTTGATTTGAGGACAGAGTTCTAAGTCACAAGCACAATGTACCAAAGACCAGTCCTTGTAAAAGGATCACAGCAACCTGAACTTGAAAAGGAAGTGCAGTGCTGTTGCACGATGATAAGGAGAGTATAAGATCACCTTAAAAGCAGTGAGGCTGGATACCACTGAAGAAGGTATGGTAGTATCATTTGAAAAAGACTATCTAAACATGAAATAAAGGCTCAGCAGGAAAAAAAAAAAAAAGAAAAAAACGGGTTCAGAGATTCTGATAGAATTTCTTGATAAAATGTAGCAAAAAAATTATTTTGACAGGACAAAAACCTGAGAATCCTTTCATTTGACCTTGTGATTTTGAGGACTTAAAGAATGCACTTAGATGTCTCAAAACACTGTCCCCCTAAGATATTCTAGTTAAAATTTTCAAATCATTTATATCATACAAACTTCAAGTATGCATATCTAGACCCATAAAAATGATGGAAATTTGTTGTTGCAAAGGCAGGAATCCACAGGAAGTGTACAGATATATATGCCCTACTGGATCATGTCAATAGTTCATCTGATATAAGTCCCTGCCTCCAGTGTTGCGATTACTCGATGGCATTGCCAGAAAAAGAAACCAGAGAAAGACAAATCTTCTACCTACACTAAAAAGCATTATTGTAACCTTGACAAATAGCAAGGTTGGCATAGTGAGAGAAATACTTGCAGATCCTCCAAAAATCTTTGCTTGGGTGTCTTTTTTTCTTGCATTGCTAATTCTGAATATCCTTGCTAGGTGAATATTTTATCCTCACTAGAAAAACAGAATGTACCTTCTCTTTAAATTACAAGTCACTGGTATAAAGTGTGAGAAACATGCAGTAGTTGGAGCTGTTTCTCCCATACTGTAGCAGAATGCTGAAATAGTGCTCTATACATGTCCTTCTCTTTTTTCTCAGAGAGGTATATATATCTATTTCCCTGTTCACTCTGCAGCCAGCTACAGACTAAAGAGTTAAACACATTATTAGCACTCATCCTAGACAAAAGGAAATGAATCAAATGAATCTTCTAAATCAGAAGAGAAACAAATTTAGCACAGGTCAGTGTGGATAGCACACACAAGCAAATGCATCCATCTTCTACTCCAGGTGTCAGCACCACAGCTGACACATTTGACCTGACGACACAATTATTATGTCAATCTTTGCATCTGTTGTCCCAGTTAAAGAAATCTTTACTTTGTTTGATTGTGTTATTTGAAGTTAGCATAAAATATTCTAATGACTTTATGAAAGAAAATAGATGCCATCAAGATCATTGTGCATGTAATTATTCCAGTTGTCCTAAGGAAAGAGTCTTATATATATATATATGAATTGTGATTTCAGTGAAAGATGACTCCTTTGAGTGTTGGAAGAAAGAGTGTTAGAAGAACAAGGGAGCATTCTTGAAAATAAGCATTTTATTATTTGTTACTGTCAAGGAGTTGTAGTGCTTGTTTCTGCAAAATCATATTTAAACTGTTTCTTACTTCCAGCTAATCTCCTAAAAAGAATCCACCAAATTTATGGAAAGGCAGCAAATGGATCTGTTCATGGTCTGCCTGTTTGAGCCCAGATCATTATTTGGTGCAACAAGTATATTGTGTTCCTACTTAACGAAGGTTTTATACCGTCTTGTTGCTTAAGTGCTTAAACTCAGCAAGATCACATGGTGCCATACTCCTGTTAGGTTTTGTGATACTTTTTCATGGTTTACCAATAAAGAAAGAAAGTGTTAGCTAGAAACAGTTACTTGTATAATATTAGCAGGAAGAAAAGCTAGCTCAAGACTTTCAAAATCATTTGAATGCAAAAAAACTTTGATGCAATGGGTGAGGAGGGAAGAACAGTTTTTCCTATGAGAATAATGTATTACTCTAAACTGAGACATCATCTTATATTGTCTTTATCGTAGAAATAGTTCTCCAGTGCTGTCACCTGTCAATAACATATTTCTTTTAATTTTGCTTCATAGAACTGCTTACAACTAATGAGCTCTAAAGTATTCAAGAGGTAATAATTAGCTGAATACCTACTCTCTCATTTTAAGTACTGCACAATTATTTATTATGAACAGCAGTCTATGATCCTCTGTGAGAAAAGAATCACAGAAAAAGAAAAGTATCATGCATTAAAAACACAATATTATAAAAATAATGTATGCCCATAAAACCCCTGGGATATACTGATATTCCATTATGTTGCAGCTCTTGTGTTGTAAAATGAAAATACATGACAGGTACTGCATTAAAACTACTGTAAACCAAGCTTTAAGTACTAAAAGGAATCATCTACTGTTTTTTCAATATAACTCTTGCTTTAAAAATTCTATAGCTACAACTAGGAGCAAGATCCTTCGGGCTTGACTTATACTATGACTTCTTAATGTAAAGAGCTTGAGACATTCTAGAGCTTTTAATTCTGCATTAATCTCCAGTATGTGCCTGCTTTGGAATCCTCTTGGTGATTTAGAAAATGTGTACAGTGTTTAAAGGCAATATTGTCTCTTGTATTCCAGGGACACTGGGGAGTAAAGAAACACAGAATCTTTTTAATTCCTCGCTGGTTTGGTTATCTGCAAGGCATAATATAGGACAGAAGATATAGAGGAATCTCTTTGGAGTTACTCCTGTTTTTCCTTTGGCACTGGAGGTGAAATAAAGAAATGACACTGAGAAATACGCAAAAAAATTACTTTCCTTGTATTGTGTCAGATACCAGAAATGAGTAAACATGAAGGGACAAATCATTTGCTACTAGAATTAATGCTCTCCCTGGAGTAAATAAACACTAAGTAAATGTGCTGTGGCTTCCATTGCTGTGTTTTTCACTGACTTTCTTCCAAGGCAGTACAGCAATATGCTACCCCTGGCTAATGAGGTATTCTGAAATATCTCTCTCGTTATGTCTAAATGTACATGTCTCAACAGCCAAAGGAAATTTCCTGAGTTTGGGTGGGGTAACCTGAAGGGAGGAAAACAATCAAACAAGTATATAAATGTTGTTATGAACATTAGAAGGTAGAATTTTCACTCAACTCACCTGAACTCCATAGAAGAACACAGATAGAGTAAAAAACTAATTTATTTACTGTGTTTTCTCTGTCTTGAATACCACAACCATGGTATAAGCCTTACCAAATGCGGTCCTCATCTCTGCATGAGCTAATTCCCACTTTTTTTCCTTAAATTAGGAAATAATATGATGATATGCTATTTTAAGTAGCTCCAAATATTTTTTCCTCCTAATACTAGGTTCAAGATGCTGCAATTAATTTTATGTTAAATACTTATTCATTTGTAAGGCAGATTTAACGACCCTGAACATATATTTCTCTCTCAAGTATCACTGCAAATAGCAGGGCTTTGGTCTGTAATACTGGGCAAAGGAACACTGATTTTTCTTTAACTTTGAAGTTTTGTTGGACATTGTTGAACTTCACTATGCTCCCACCTAAGCAGTTTAGGCAAAGTGTGAATACCTGTGAGAGTACTGCTTTCAGCTGCATGGATTTGGCCTGAAGCCATTAATTTTCTCCCTGTCCTCCCTCAAGAAATATAATGACCAAAAAATATATTGGACAGGAAGTGAACTGTAATTTTTTAAAATGCTGGAATGGGAGTCAACAGCTAAAGAGAGCTTTTGAGTTTCTACTTACCAGATGTAATCAAATCCAATTCATTTTACTTTATGTTTGATATGGACCTACCCCTGGATGACTAAGCAATCTGAATTACCAAGAGACTTCCCACTTGTATTCCTAGGACAGGACAAAATCCCTATCACATTAAAAAGAACAGAGGCAGTTTCAAAGGACTGTGATTTCATTTCGCAGTATCTATTGGCACTAAACCCACAGCAAAATCATTGTTGAAGATGCACAAAAATCATCAGTCTCTATCGATAATCACTAGTAAAAAGACAAAGGATAAATTCAGGAAGTATTGTAGAACAATTTGTGGGCAATGTGAATAAAAATTTAGCAGTGTCATTCTTTTAAAGAATCTGGCTGAGTTTTTCAATTCAGATCAATACCATAATGCATCAAAATGGCTTTACGTAAAATTGTTATGGCGCCACAGAGACTTCACTCCTATTCATCACTTACAGGCTGGCCGTACTAATGTCTGTCTGGATTACTTGTCATCTTCTGTGCTAGTGCTAGAAACCATTTCCTGGAGGGAGTATGGCCATTTTTCTTTGTTATGTCAGCTACTACCAGGCTAAACTACAAAATGACACACTTCATCTTGCAAGTGACACATGCTACTGTGTGTGTTAGAGTGGTGCCCAGGCTCCTAATGGATCAGAGGTGAATCCTGTTCAGCATGATAGACTCACAGTGGTTCTGTGAAAAGCCATAAGCAGCTTACTAACTATACAAACAAGAAGGAAAGAGGACAAAATTAGGGTCTATTTTCTGTATTAGGAAATAGATGTACAGGGAGCTGGAGAGATTGCACCATGGCCACACAGCATCTAAGCAGCATTGAAAGGCTCTAAATCAATCTTTGCATTCTGTTTGCTTCTGTTTGCTACTAGTTTTGCTATTGCTGTATTTCTCATTTACTATTTCATGAACTGCTCTTAACCTACAAGACAATGGTAGGAAATCCACAAAATCAAGCTAAAAAGAGTACTCATGTGATTGCTTATGCATTCCTAATTAGAATATCAGGGGCAAAATAGAACTTTAAAAAAGGGAGCATTCAAATTTTAGCTTAATTTTGTCATGGGCGAGACACATCTCTTCCCAGGGCTCTGACAGTCTCCTTCTCCTTCTAAAGAGTTTTGCAGCATGCCAAGACAATTTAAAAAAAAAAAAAGAGAGCAAGCCCTCCTCATTTCTGCCTAATCTCATCCCTTTTACTAGCATTATTTTGCTGCACTACGACCCACAAAAATATAGACTTTTTATTGGAGGTGCAAGAAAACCCACACTCTATGGCAAAGCAATGCACCTGGCCCTTGGACTTGTTTACTAAAATGCTGACGTGTGCCTGAGACTGGAGAAGGGGAAAGAAATATTACTCCAGATTCTTTTTGAAATCATGCTTAATGAAATGTAAATAACCTGTGTGTTACATTGTAGAAAATTAAATTGCATGTTCTAATGGTTGTGAGTAATTCTAAATAATCTTGCTTTGTTTTATACCATTTGAGACAAACCTGCCCATGCCAGGAACTGACTGGAACACTTGTGAAAACTGCAGGTGTTGTTGCCTGTCTTAACTCAACACTGATGCTCCTTAGAGGACCTCTCACTGTGACACCGAGATGATCTGTACTTGTAAGGCACAAACAGAGGAGCATCACCCCCGTTTCCTCAGGGGCAGGAGTCATATCTTGGGTGCCGTCCCTGCTTTCTGCTGGTTGCAGTCTGCAGCTAACGGCCCAAGGTGCACTCGCATCCAGATCTGGATCCAAAATACCCAAGTCAGACATATTCAGCAAATATTCAGCTACACTCCCATAGCTGATTTTACAGGTTCTCTTCTTTCAAGTAGCTGATCCTGGCTTTCCTGCAGTGAAGACATTAGTCATACGGTATCTGTGTGGACCTTGGGAAGAGTTTGGACTCTCCTTGGGGAGACCTGGCTGCAAAGTTACAGATAGATCACACTATGATAAATTAAATACAGTGTCATTTAAGAATCTTATTATATTGTTTACTATTTATTGTATTATGTTATATATTACATGACATGGTAATACATTATGTTATTATTTAGGAATTTTTCATTTTAGAATAGACTTCTTTAATTGTCTGTCTCTCACATGATGCCTTGTATTTTTTTCTTCTACCTGAGCAGCCCGGAGGGAAAGAACTTGGGGGTGTTGGTGGTAGAAAAATTCAATATGACCCATCAATATGTGCTTACAGCCCTGAAAATCAACCATAATCCTGGGCTGCATCAAAAGCAGTGTGAAGAGCAGCTTGAGGAAGGTGATTCTGCCCCTCTGGTCTGCTGGAGTAGACCACCTCTGGTCTACCCACCTGGAGTACTGACTCCAGGTCTGAAGAACCCAACATAAGTACGTGGATATGCAGGAGGAAGACCAGAGGGAGGCCAGAAAGACAACCAGAGGGCTGGAGCACCTATCCTAGAAAGATAGCTTGAGACTTGGGGCTGTTCAGCCTAGAGAACTGCTGGAGTAGACCACCTCTGGTCTACCCACCTGGAGTACTGACTCCAGGTCTGAAGAACCCAACATAAGTACGTGGATATGCAGGAGGAAGACCAGAGGGAGGCCAGAAAGACAACCAGAGGGCTGGAGCACCTATCCTAGAAAGATAGCTTGAGACTTGGGGCTGTTCAGCCTAGAGAAGAGAAGGCTCTGCAGAGACCTTCTAGAAGCCTTACAGTACCTGAAGGGGCTGCAAGAGCTGGAGAAGAACTTTTTCCAACAGCATGTAGTGACAGGACAAGAGTTAATAATATTAACCTGAGAGAGGGTGCATTAAGAATTGTTGGGGGTTGGGGTTTTTTTGTTTTGGGGGTTTTTTTGGGTTTTTTTCTATTTCTCCTGTTCATTTCTTATCACTGTGGAATTTTGTCCCATTGAATTGTTAACGGAGGACTGATGGCTTTGGGACAGGGCAGGGATACCAGGAGATTTTTGGGCTGGGGGAAGCTCGGGGCTCCCTCCCTCCCTCTCTCTCTCTCTCTCTCTCCCTCTCTCTCTCTCGTTCTCTGGGTTCTTTCGGAGGAGGACAGTTGGAGCCGCTGCTTGGGAAGAGGAACTTTCACTGCCGCTGCCAGAGCCCAGCCCAGAGCTGCTCCATCTGCCCTGGGTGAGCCTCTACTCGTGAGAGCAGCCACTAAACTGGGACCTTACTGACACCCACCTCACTGAAAGAGAGACCCATCACCGTCTGCTCGGCTGTCCAGGATCCTGAGCTCGGCTCTCCCTGCCCTGCTGGGAGCCTCCTCACGCCATGCCTGCCAAGACACAGCTCGCTGTTTCTGAGAGCCCTGCTGAGGGGACCGAAATCTGCTGCCACAGGGGTTTGTGAAGCGAGGCCTCTCTTCCATCCCTCCCCGTGTGGGACAGAGCCGCCATCGCCACGCGCTGCCCGAGCCTGCGCCGGAGCGCCCCCTGCAGCCACGGGGGGATCACCGCACCTGCCCTGAGCGCCGGGAGCTGCAGCGCCCCTGCCGGCCGTGACCGGAACTGCACCCCAGGGAAAGCGCCGCAGCCGAGCGGCGTCACTGGGTTCGGGCTCTGTTCGGGGTTAGTGCCGGAGGTGCTGTTGTTTGTTTGTTTGTTTGATCATATATATCAATAAAGAACTGTTATTCCTATTGCCATATCTCTGCCTGAGAGCCCCTTAATTTCAAAATTCTAATAATTCGGAGGGAGGGGGTTTACATTCTCCATTCGAAGGGAGGCTTTTTCTTCCTTCCTTAGCAGACACCTGTCTTGTAAACCAAGACAAGAATGGATAATAAGAAGAAATTCTTTACTCTGAGGGTGGGGAGGCACTGAACTGAATGGTGTATTGAGCAATCTGATGCAGTGGAAGGCATACCTGCCCATGGCAGTAGAGTTGGAATTGGATGATATTTAAGCTCCTTTCTATGGCTGGATAACAAAATCCACTTTATCTATAACCACCTGTGTGTTGTGGGTGCATTGTCCCTACCTCAGAGAAATTCAGCTTCAAAAGGAGAGCACAGCCCTTTGGCAAATGTTTTACGATATCTGTGATGCACCACAGCACTTCGGACAAGCATATTTCAATGTCATACCAAACAGAAATCAAACACTGCTGAATATATTTTCTGAATATTTCTTTTCATTAAGATTGTGGCCTTCCTCCTCTATTTTAAACTTATGTTCAAAGTCAATTTGGTTTGGTCAAGAGCTCAATGCAAAGAAACAATCTGGCTAAGTCTGTTTCATTTCAATGACCTAAAATCTCAGCTCTTCCTAAATATGATTAGACTCTACTATAGTTTTGACTAAGAAAAAAAAAAAAAAAAAAAAAAAAAAAAAAAAAATCCTTATGAATTTCAAAATGTTTACAAGATTGCAGTAGGCTACCTCTGAAACTGACCAAGATTAAAAGCAGATATCATTTAGATATGGGAAAAGTGTGACCTTTTAAAAAGTGTAAATCTAGTCAACACTGAAAAGCTGTGGTATCTTTAGACTTGACTTTGGCTAAAACCGAGTGTTCCATACCACTGAATCAAGGAGCTTTACCTGAGTTGGCCAGGAAGTTTTAGGCCAAACAATTTCTCTTTTAAAAAATTATGTTATTAAAATGCACATTTTTATAGAAGATTATGAGAGATATTTTATTTTATTTTATTTTATTTTATTTTATTTTAGAGTTCAGATTTATTGGAAGAGAAGTTTCAGCTGAAAAGCAACATGTAATTCAAATTCTTATGAACAACCACTTTTCATTTTGAAGCTATATTTAGTAAAAATTATTAAAGACAATGTTGACAAAAAATGTAGGCTTGTGATTATCTAAATGAAATAATTTTATCTGCTCCCCCCCAAGAATTCTGTCTCTATAATTTTTTATCAGTTTTTACTTTTCACCCTATTTTTATGAGGGCCTATGATGTATTCTTCACTAAATGTTCATGAGATAAAACTTTATTTTCCTACTTTGTTCATTATTGAATCTTATCTGTTCTCCCTAGTTAATTGATTAATGCTTAGACAGTAAAACAATACTCATTTGAAGTTTGGTTGTGTACCAAATACATGGGACCAACAACTGCTGCAATTAATTTTTACACTGTTTACATGGCAGGTCAATTTAGTATTATTTCTACCTATACTTCATATTTTCTATTCTTTCTAGTTAGAGATCTGCATGTGCTCTTCATATCTATTATTTTCTCTCTGGATCCTTATAATTTAATTTTGCCTGCTTTCAATTTATTAACTGCTAACCTGGACGCCATGATTTTTCTTTTATTTTGTTTCTTTGAATTGAATTGAATTGAATTGAATTGAATTTCACTTGCAAGAGACCTACAGCAATCACCCAGCCTAACTGCCTGACCACCTCATGACTGACCTAAAGTAAAAAAAACCACATTTTTGAAGACATTGTATAAATGCCTCTTTTAAACACTGACAGGCTTGGGGCATCAACTACGTCTCCAGGAACCTGCTTCAGTATTTGACCACCTTCTCAGTAAAGAAATGCTTCCTGATATCCAGTCTGAACCTTCCCTGGAGCATCTTTGAACCATTATCACGTCCCCTCACTGGATCTCAGGGCAAAGAGCTCAGCACTTACCTTCTTCAATTCCCTCCTCAGGAAGGTTTAGAGAGCAATGAGGTCACCACTCAACCTTTGTCTCCAAACCAGACATGCCTAGAGTCCTCAGATGTTCCTCATTGGATGCAATTCCTTCCAGCACTTTCAGCAGCTTTGTTGCCCTCCTCTGGATGCATTCAAGGAACTCCACATCCCTCTTGAGTTGCAGGGCACAGAACTGCTCATGTATTCAAGGTAAAGCCACATGAAGGCCGAATACAGGAGGATACATGCTTTGACAGCTGGTGATGCCGTGTTTGATGCCCCCAGGATGAGGTTTCCCCTCTGGGCTACCTGGGCACACGTGGCTGGCTCACACTGAGCCTGCTGCCAACCAGCACTCCCAGATCCCTTTCTGCAGGNACCCCTTATCCCATATCGTAAACATGTTACCAAAAACTTAAAACTTTCTTCTCACTTGCTCAAACCTTCCACACTTACACATTCCCTTTCATCCTACTTGCTCAGACCTTCGACACTACTTCCCTTTCTGCAGGGCTGCCCTCCAGCCACTCCTCCCACCATTTGTAATTGCACCTGTAATTGCACCAGTACTCTAGGGTACACTCAATGATGATCTGCATCTACTTCCCTTATGCAGAATTTGGCATTTTTTCTTAAATTTCATCCCAATAATGTTTGCTCAATGCTTAAATCTATCTAGACCCCTCTGCAAGGCCTCTGGTCTCCCAGGAGACCCAAGAGCACCCCCCAGATTGGTATCAACAGCAAACCCACTAATGGTGAATTCAACTCTGGCATTAAGATAGTTGATAAATACATGGAACAGAACTAGACCTAGAATTTGAGTCTGCCTATTGTCACCCATCAAATGTGCAAAGGGGAGCACTATTAATTTTATAAAAGTGATAGTAATGAGTTAGCACTCAGGTCCGAGGTTATTTCTAAGGAGATACATGGAGTTATTCAGTACAGCAAAACTACCATTGCAGTAGTTTCTTTGTTATGTTAGCATTCCAGAAAAAGAGTGGATAGGCAGGAGTCAGTTCCCAAAACCTTGTAAACCACCAGCAATTTGGCATGTCAGTTAGTAGGATGGACATGTTACTTTTGTGGAGTACCTTCCTGAGCTGCTTCCTAGATCCTGTCACACTCTGACCCTGAGAGTGTCCCCTGAACAGAGAAAGCACCAGTGACAATAACTCCAGTGCAGCACTTGCTCATTCCCAGGTACAAATGAGCAGGTGGCGGCACCCTGCATTTTCAATCTATGAAGATAATGCATACACTATAAATATATATGTTTGATAAGATTTTAAATTAAAAATATTGTAATTTAAAGACAATAAGCAGAAATAAATGGGCAGTTGTAACCTAACAGGAATACCAATAAGCCTCTAAAAATCTTCAAGCCAAAGGCAAGATCCACTTTTCAACCATCACTACCACCTCTGTGCAAAGTTCCAGTGCTCAACAATAACCCCCAGAGTCTTCTGCTCTAATGCATATTACCCTATCCATAGAAGACCCTTATTATTAGTGCTAAAATCACCCCTAAGATGCTCACAATAGCTGTAAAAATGTTTAACGTGAGTAATGGATATTGATATCAGCAGCAACTATTCACTTGAATGTGTAAGAGGGAAGCAGCAGCAGGATGAAGTTCCTTTTTTCCTCAATGACTCTTCTGATTTGTGGAACCTTCAGTTAATAGGGCAGGCAATACAATAATTTTATTCTATCTCCTTTGTGAAAGAAAATGCTTTCTAGAAGCATTCACATTGAAAATGTGGTGAATTTTAACATTTTGGAAGTACATGACCATTACATAGGAGAAGATTCCTATCTGTATTTGTGTTCTTGAACTTCCTTGAGTGCCCCAGATGTCCTACTCTGCATGACAAATGCTTGGGAATACACTGGGAATAGCACATAGCTCAGTACTGGGTTGTATTGTACTGACTGTGTGCTATGGGATACCACTGCCCTTGCTTAAATGCTCATTCCATGAAGGACTGTACAGAACTTACACAAAGATAAACCAGTCTGATCTGACTGTAGATACTTAAAGGAATGTCTGAAAAATTCATTTTGTCAGTGTTACGTGTGAGAGGGGATCTTGAACAAGTCCTGCCTTTGGATCAGATTTCTGGCAGTAGCTCTGTTTGAGGCGACCTGAGCCCCAGATTGCTCTCACTTGTAGCAGCCACAGGGCCTGTGATGCCTCCCTGGCAGTCAGTTGCCTGAGATAAAGAAATGCCTAGTCATGATGACCGGACCAAAGAAACCCCTCTTCTGCCTTCAGACCCCCGTTACCTCTCTGTAAGACCATAGGTCACATTTGCCTCGACCCTTACTATTGGGCTGTTTCCCAAAACCCTCATACCCTGTGTAAACCCCACCTCTGCCCAGAATAACAGAAGAGCTGTCACTGACCCCTTCGCAGAGACCCCTTCACAATAAAGGCAGATCTGCAGAACATTCACACATCTCTTCTCCTCTCTCCTTCCCGCCTCTGCCGAGGCACTTTGCAAACAAAGAGCTGAAATTACTGTAAGAGCTGAACTACCTGCTAAGGGAGCCTGCGGCTGGGAGACTGCCTGAGGCACCTGGACAAGTGACCCCTCTATCCGGGATAATTACAGTGGTCTTGGGTCGGACAGACCCTGAAACCCCTGGCCATAATACTCACTCACAAGTTCTTAATAATGGCTGATTAGGTCTATTACAAAATTATTTTTTTATTGAACAGGTGCAAGATTAACAGACATAAGACTTTAAACAGACTACTTATTACACAGGAATAAAACAAAAATAATTACTGGTAGATAAAATACAGTGCATGATAAAAGTACTTAGCTTACAGCTAGTGAAGAATAAGTATAGCTTAGGATGCAATGTAACTTACCACCAAATTGGTGATGAAGTACACATAGAAGACTTTCACTCAATTCCCAGGGAAGTATCCATGGAATTTGCATTCAAACTCCGTGAGAAAAGTCCTACATGTTTCCAGGGTGTGTGGAGGAGACCTCTGCCTCTGTGAAAGTTTGTGTACTCTTATAGTTTGTAAAGTAGTGTTTCTTTGTCAGGAAATCCAGTTTATCTCCCCACATCTGTTCTCATGCCCAGTTGTTTATTGGGAATTCTACCCCTGGCACCAGAGAGAGAAATTACTAACTAGCCAGTGATGACTTACTAGTCAAACAAGCTGGCCTGGGTTACCTCGTCAATTGATGGTGGGGGGAAGAATGTCTGGAGCTATTGCGCCAGCTGATGGACAGAGCAGATAAGGTCTTCTGTGGTACAGGGAATGTCCTGCCATAGTCAGAATAGTTAAACTTTTTTTAGACTATTTATGCCTATATTTATTTTATTCACCAACATTTCTCACTGGAATAAGATTTACAAAATTTGGAGGACATTTGGAATGGAGGACAATGGAAGAAGGCACCCCATATCCCTGACACTACAAATCCAAAACATGCAGGCTAAGCATACATGGGGATTTGTCATTAATCATTCCAATTTGGTGCTCCTCTTCTGACATATACGTACACTAGGAGGTTTTGCTGTGGAAGAACAACCACTCTGACAGTCAAATTCAACTTTTGTATGGAATAAGTGTAATAAGCCAAGGGGGATTATCTTGCTTATAGGAAAAAAAAAATAATAGGAAAAATAAAATTTAAAAAAATTTTTTAATAAAATTTTTTTTTTTAATTAAAAAAAAATTGCTTATAGCAAAAATAAAAAAACTAGAGATATGTATATTGATATGTATAACTGATGCTTTTAAAGACCTGTTAATCTCACCTGCAAGCATTTTTTAAATTACTTGAGTGGGTGTGGGGATTGAATATTTAATCGGCACAAAAAATGTAGCTAATTCTGAAAATATTTCAACCACTATTAGGAAGAAAGGATGAGTCTTATTAAATCTTTGAATTCTATTTTATAGAAAGGATACAACTGCAGACTGCAAAGAACAAGAAACAGAGTTGTTTAAAAATTAGTTCTGCATACAAGGAAACACACCATACCAAGATCCTATGGAGTCATGAACAGATGTCATTTCTTCCTTTCTCTTCTTCCATCTCTTCCCTTTTGTCATGTTTCCTCAATCCACATAAATATAGCTGTATATCCCCTTAATACCAGTTTGAGGAAAGGAAGCACTGTTTCAATTTTTCCAAGACACTGAAGAGTAAATGTGAAGCCCTGGGTCACAGAGAAAGTCTGTGACTGAGCTGGGTAATGCAATATATTTTTCAGAGTTTCAGATCAGTCCTTTATTCACAAAATATTTCGGCCTTCTAATAAAGACTCATCACCAATAAATGAAGTGCTTTTGGCAGTTGAATAAATATGTTTTCTTTCTTCACTTTACTGATGGCAAGAGTCTTAAAAAGTTATAGGGACATGTTAGGGAAGATGAAATAGGAAAGCCTTATAATTATGACTGTTTAGACTTTGAGAATATGAAACCTATAAGTGAAATAGAATTGAAGGCAAGTTTCAATGTCTAAGATGCCAAGCCTCAGTTACCGAACAACTAGAAGACAATAGAATGGCCAGCAGAAGGTAATCCCCTCTTGATTAAACAATGCTGTTCTCCTCACCAAGAGTCCAAGGGTCAGAGCAGACCCTACGCGCTTGGTAGGAGGGGTCCAAAGAGTAGTTTTTAGGGTTTAAAATGTAACACAGTATGTTAATGTAATGATTCTTACAGGCTGTATGTAAATGCTGTAGGATTTGTATCTTGTACTAGTTTGGTTAGTGTAAATTAGAATATTCCGTATAGAAGAAGATTTAATGCACTGTAACAAGAACTTCGCTCTCTTATTCCTGCTCTTACTCCTTCTCTCACTCTCTCGCTCTACTCTTTCTTTCTCTTCTTGGTCCTGCTCTGAGCCGCAGCTGGCAGCTCTTAGCAGGGCCCCTATACCCACACCCTAAGCAATAAACTACATGCTCTGAAAATAGCCAGGGCTTATAGAGATCTCTCGTCTCGGTTTGTCCCATCACCATCCATCCACATATCCACAGAGACATGCATATGAAAGCTTGGTATTTACAGTTTACAGAATAATGTAAACCTATAAGCCACAAAGCAAGACAGTGGATTAAAAAAAACCAAGAGAGAAGTGATATGGGTTCCATTAAAACATTGCACTGAGCATAAAATACCACATCTCCCCAACATCTTGACAAGATCTCAACTCCTTTACAGTCATTTATGCTGGACAGCAGATATGCTTTATATTCTGTGATGACAGAAAATACCTTAGGCCCAGGCAGCTTAGGCTACACTGATGTTGGTCCAGGCTTATCAGACACCAGCTGGAGAGCACTGCCATACACTGCAGCTCTGGCTTATTCCAGCAACAGCACATGAACAACCTTGGCACTGAGTAGACTTCAGAGGAACAGAAAAGAGTCACAAATGCTTAATAGGTATTAATAATGTGAAAGCAGGCACTGGGAAAAACATGGTGTGTGCTAAGGCAGATTCCTGTTTGGAAAGCAGTAGGCTTTGCCTGGAGGGCTGGCTAGCAATCCAGTTCCAGGGAGCAGCAAAAATAAGCAAGGAGAAACATGCCAAGGAAAACTAATACGCAGTTTGCACAGGAAAAAGAACAGTTAGTGTACTTTAAAGTCTTTTCATATACAAACTCAAATCCTTCTGAATTTTGAATTAACCATTCCAAATAGATGGATGTGACAGGCAGAAAGATTTCTGCAAAATCTTTTCCTGAAAGAGAAAGCATTCGAGATCCAGCTTTTATGATCAGTTGTGATATGATTTCTGAGCAAGTTGTTATAATTTTACCCAGCTGATGAGATAGGAAAAGCCATTCTAAGATTATCAGATGGTTTTTCTTCTCTATATCCCACTGGAATATAAGACCATGAAGCTGTGGACTTTCTCCTAAAACTGCAAACAAAAAAGACAAGATAGGGTTGTATCGGTGAGCCTGGCATGATTGAATAGCCTGCATCACTTTATTTAAAGCATTTTGGGCTTCCTTGTTGAATTCTCTCGGTGAGTTTAAAGTTGTGTCTCCCTTCAATAGATTGAAGAGAGGGACTAGGTCCTGGTTTGAAATGCCTAGCAGTGGGCGAAGCCAGTTCAAAGTCCCCACCAGCTGCTGCACTTCTCTCAGTGTTTTTGGATTTCTTTTTAGTTGTAGTTTCTGTGGTATAACAGTCTGTTCTGTGATTTTGTATCCTAAGTATTTCCAGGGAGGAAGTTCCTGTATCTTCTCCTTGGCCATTGTGAATCCTGCTTTCTGCACTGCTGAAATGACCTGGTCTGCTGTTTCCTGCATTGCTGCTTGATCCTTTGCTGCTACTAAAATATCATCCATATAATGTAAGATGAGGGAATTTGGGTATTGTGTCCAAACTAAGGAAAGTGGTTTTGCTACAAACCATTGGCATATTGTCAAGGAATTGCGCATTCCTTGTGGGAGCACAAGCCAATGGTATCTTTTTAAAGGAGCTTGCTGATTTATTGATGGGATGGAAAAGGCAAATCGCGGCGCAATGTCTGGATGCAAATGAATATTGAAAAAACAGTCTTTTAAATCAATAACAGTTAGCTTCCAATCCTTTGGAATCATAATGGGAGAAGGTAAACCTTGGTTGTAAAGAACCCATTTCTTGAATCACTTCATTAACCTTTCTGAGGCCCTGCAATAATCTCCATTTCCCACTGACTGGCTTTTTAACTATGAAAACTGGAGTATTCCAGGTGCTGGTAGTTGGAGTTAGGTGACCTTTAATTGTTCTTGTACCAATTGCTCTAATACAGTAAGTTTCTCTTCAGGTAAGGGCCATTGGCTAACCCAGACAGATGTATTGGATGTCCATAACAGCCCTTGTTAACCTGTTTCTATTCTCAGACCCCATTGTGAGAGAATGTCTCTTCCCCAAAGAACTATATCAGCTCCTACTACGAACAGTTTTGTGGTGGCAACACGACCTTCAGGTCCCTCAAAAGTGACAGGGTGTAGGCTATGAAAACTTTCACGGTGACCACCAATACCTGCCAGCTGGTCCAACATGGGTATGATGGTCCAGTCCTCTGGCCACTTCGATTTCGGTATCAGAGTGACGTCAGCTCCGGTATCGATCAGGCCAATGAGGGTGATGGTTTTCCCGAGATGCTTCAGGGCACAGGTGAGCTGAGTCTGCCTGCAGCTGATGTGCCTGGTCCAAGTGATGAAGGATGTGTTGCTCTGTGACTCTGGTAGGAGAAAAGCTTGCACTATGATTAGTCCTTTAGGTAAAAAACATGGAGGGTCTGGGCACAAAGTTAATGCTGTAATTTCCTGTGAACAGGTGACAGATAACACAGTTGGAATTATATAGAAACCTTCTGCTCATGATTTGACACTTTGGCTGAACTGGTAGAACACCCATTCAATGATGATTGCTGCTGGGCCAAACTTATGGTCAGGTTGGTGCTCCCCCTTTTTCTTTTGCCACTAAAGGACAATGGCAAGTGGACAGGAATCAGCATTGGAAAGGAAAGTGACAAAGGAAGGTGTTCCACATGACAAGCACTCCAACCATGTTGCAGTTTTTCTGATACTTGAATCAAAGCGTCTTTTTGTGCGGGAGTGCAGGTGAGAGGACTGCTAGCAACAGAGCCTTGAAGCCATGGCAGAAATGGTTGCAAATCATTGTTGGTGATTCCTAAAATGTTGCGAACCCATTGTAGGTCTCCAAGAAGACTTTGGGCATCATGTAAAGTAGAAATGTCTGCATGCAAGGTAATTTTTTGCAGTTGGATTTGAGCATCTGTGATCAACCAACCTAAATATTTCCAAGGGGCTGATCGCTGTATTTTCTCAGGAGCTACTATTAAACCGTGATGCTTCAACTGTGAGGACAACCAATTCAAATCTGCATCTGCAAATGGCTGTTTGGTGGCAATAAGAATGTCGTCCATGTAATGATAGATCATTGCATTTGAAAAATTTTTTCGAATTGGTTGCAAGGCCCAATCAACAGATAATTGACACATTGTGGGAGAGTTGTGCATCCCTTGTGGAAGCACAACCCACTCATATAGTTTGGCTGGGGCTGCTCTACTGATAGATGGCACTGTGAAAGCAAACTGCTGGGTATCGTCTGGATGAACTGGAATGGTAAAGAAACAATCTCTCAAGTCTATAACAACAATGTTCCACCCCTGTGGTATCATGGTTGGTGCCGGCAACCCAGGTTTCAAAGCACCCATTGCTTGCATTTGTTCATTGGCTTTTCGCAAGTCATGCAACAGTCTCCATTTACTTGATTTCTTTGGTGTCACAAAAACTGGAGTGTTCCATGGACTCACAGAAGGTCGAATGTGTCCAGCATCAAGTTGTTCTTGAACTAATTGTTCTGCAATTTGCAGCCTTTCAGCAGTCATTGGCCACTGCTCAACCCAAACATTTGCTATAGGCTGGTTAATTGGTAAAGCTACATAACTAAAAATAAACAAAGCAAAAAGACATATTTCTCTTCAGTTATTATCTAGCAAAAATTTTACAACGCTATTAATTTTTACACTTATAAGGAAACCTAAAGTCCACAATCTTCAGTGGATGAAGCACAAGATGTCAGGTGCAAGTTAAAATCTCAGCGTAGTTCACAGCTCTGCGTCGTCTTCTCTGCTTGTGGGGTGGTCAATGTTTTCTTGCTCTTGATGGGGTTTTCTCTGTGCCTGTTAAATACAAGCAAACTCAGACCCCCACAGGGACTGGAGAATTTTCTCAACATCTTAAAAGTGAAAAATGGGTTTTGATTTGGGAAGCAAAATACTAATTCATTTTGTTTTGCAAAATTACCATTATTAACATTTTTTGATTATCAACATGAGGAAACATCAGAACAAACTCATACATGTAGTAAAAAAGAAACTGACGACAATTAGGGATTAATTAGATGGTACATGCAATCAATTATATATATACAGTTATATACTTACTAAGTACTATAACACTGAACTATCATTTTAGAATTTGCAACAGCTGATAAACCTTGAATCAGTATCGAATTGGAAAATCATGTCCGGACCATGGTTTTCCAAGCTCACTTCAAAAGCAGGTTCAGCTGTAATGTCATTATAGGGTCAAATTGTCAAGGCAAAGTGACTTGCATTTAGTTTTGATGTAGAAAACATCTGGGTTTCTTAGTAACTTTTTCATTCAAGTGAAGTTAGGGTCTGGCCACAACTCAAACTCTAACTGATGGACGTTACTCAACACATTTTTAAAACAAGACTCTTAAGAATAATAGTTATAAATAAAAACCTTAAAATTAAAACTAATTAAACTGTATAAGAATTAAATCTCTCTGAAGTTTTCTTCAGGATGAAGATGCTTCAAACACAGCAAACTTCTTCAAAGATCTGAAAATGTTCACAGACAGGATTGGGAATCTGGATCTGAACACTTCAAGTGTGAAGGTGGAGGAAGACTAATTGCATGAGAAATTGATTACCTAGTATAAAAATTAATAAGAAAGAAGTTAATGTTACATTTAGACTCTCTATTGGAGTACTTCTAGAATAATAACTGAAGAATGATACAAGATTGGCAGTTTGGAAGAGACTTTTAGTGAAACTTAAACATCTTCTTCTTAGAACTCTGTTGAGACAATAGGTTAGAGAGGTAGTTAGGAAAAAAAGGACATTTAAAAAACTGAAAACAAAAGGAAAAAATCTTGAAGAGACACTTGTCTTAAGTGATCATAAAAAAATGGTAAAATATATGAAAACCGGTTGTAAATACTATAACAATACTATAAACAATGATTACAAAAATCAGTGAGCTTACATTATACAATTAATATATCAACAACAAGTGTTTTAAGGAGTTAAAACAACCACTTTCCAAACATTCAGGTAATTCTAGTAAAAATTGTTATGAATCAGTGTTACTTATAAAGGACAGGAATAACAAAAATTATAAGGTTACTATTAATATTTACTAAAACTTTGAATCACTGGGGAAACAGCTGATAATCTTGTAAATAGGATCAGATTGAAGCTCTTTTGGTTTTCTCATCTTATTTCTGTATGTGTGCCTTCTGGGCTTCTTACTAGTTGAGCTGACAGGACTGTTTTTTTCTGAATGAGCACTTGAATTCAAATTTGAAAAGTCTCTGGTATCTGAAGAAAGTAAATTTGAGTCTTTCTTTGGATATTATTGAAATGTTTAGATTTGTTTCTTCCACAGGGCTCCTATATAAACTTTTCTTTTTTGCTTGCAATAACAAAAGCGGCCAGAGGTGGCGCTGCCGCAGGAAGTTGACAGTCTTAATGATTTCAAAATGGCGTCTGCCACACTAAACATGCTGGGCATGGGGCCGCCATCTTGTTGTAAGGCCAATTAATGTGGGTGCCGCCATTTTGTTGTATGGCAACTCCAGCGCCGCCATTTTGTTCCAAAGGGAGCATGCTCAGTAGGGATGTAAGAAATCTTGGCACGGCCTTCTGGGATGGGACCGGGGCATCTGAGATTTTGCTTGAATTTCCAGTTAAAAGTTCAGGGAGGCTGCTGCCCTCCCCAGGACTGGCATTCTTGATGATGTGGAATTTATGCGTGGGTCGAGGGAGTTACTTGTGGGCCCCATATCACTGGCTATGAGTACAATGGAGGTAGCCTTCCCCCCCTCCTCCCCGCCCCGGCTCCGGGCAGAGCCCCTCCCTCCCTCAGAGGATGGTGTGAGTTCGGCCGGCGTTGTGCAGGAAAAAATTCCTGAGATACGGTTGTTGGCTACACAGTTTTACAAGGTCTCATTAATTACACAGTATTTCAAAGGAAAACGTCTGCAACTCTATCTCTCTCAGTAGCAAGATGAAAGGGTCAAACAGCAGCAGTGCTTAAAATTCAGAAAAGTTTTCAGCCACTCACAGCAGCAAATCTCTGAATCAAGAACAACGTTATTAAAGTCTTTAATTTAGTATAAACATCTTCATTTCTAACACGTCTCAACAATTGGAATCTCATTCCTGCCAGCTTCTTTCCCTTCCAGCTTTTCACTTCCACTGCTTCCTTGCCTCCTTCTCAAAGCAGGACAAATGCTCAGCATCTGAACAGCTGCGATTTGCATTTGAATCCGCGCGCCAGAGAGGCAGCGGTGATATCGGGGGAAAGCTGTGCTTGCACAGATAATTCAGGTCCACAGGACCAACATTTCAAATTTGCAGTTTCAGTCTCCTTGACTTTTTCGCCTCTCTTTGCGAGTATATTTGCAAGAAGACAGATTGCCGCATCCGTTTTCATCCCGGCCGCGGTCTTACCTGTGGCAGGTGTTTGTTCGGCCACACAAAACCCAGTCTCTCATTTTTTCCTTTTGAACCAGGACCTCTCCTGCCGGTTCTGACTCCCCAGCTCCCAAATGGGCTCCCGTCTGAGAGGTTTGGAGACGGCTCCTGGCACGGCTTTTGACTGACACTTTAGAGACTCAGCTCCAGCTCAGATTTGGACTGATACTTTGGAGGCTGTTCTGCATTCAAGCACTGTATTTAAATGAAACCGCATTCAAGCGAACCGCATTTAAGCGCAAATAGGAGTCCCTCCTTTGGGTGCCATGTGAAGAGGGAAATTCCCTGAAATTGTGGGGAGTCAGCCGAGTAACATTACTCACACCGATACGGCTATACAACATTCTCCTTTATTTACTTAAAATGGCAGTTTATATACATTTCATAATTGTTTATATTTCCAGGTATACCCTCATTGGTGTACAACATAGAAGGAAGGTAAATAAACATTGTTTACTTTTACCTTTAAGGTGGTTAAGGTACTCGATCCTACTTCTACACCTATCATCACACACACTATCTACTTTGTTCTTCTGCATACCTTAAACTAATTTTTAACTGTGCCACAGGCTTTGTTCTTTGTTCTTCACTGGACCTTGCCTAGGCCCAGGCTGGGTTGCCCAACTAGTTCAGGAGCAGATCATACCCTTACTCCTTGAGAAATTCAGCTACAGAAAATCACCAGTTCAGGCGCCACATGAAGGGGTTCAGTTTGAGCCAGGTTTTATAAGCTCTCAACTTATCCCTTCATACCCGAGATAACCCAGCTACCTGGATGGCATAAAATGGAGCAGGATGGCTCTTGTGGCAGTGTTTGAAACGGAAGAAGGTTTAATAAGAAACAAAATAACAAACTCTTTACAGAGAAAAGCCATGCCAGGGCAAAAGATGCTTGCTCCTGCTAAGCACCCCACAAAAACAATTAAATCTTTTGTTCTGTCCATTTTCTACTCAATGGTTTAGGCGGGGTGACGCACTCCGCCCCGGTGTCCACTCGGGCTCCGGCTAGCTCTCCGGGGCGACGCACCAAGTGTGGCCGCTCCCCGTCTCGCCCGCGCCAGGTTTCGGGGGAGTCGGTGCAGCCCGCGCTCCCTCACAGAGAGCACAGGACAGCGGCAATAAGTGCAGCGTCGAGGAGACGGAGTAATTCGAAGGGAGAGAGACGGGCAGCTTNGTGGGTTGGGTGTAAGAGATTGACAGGGAAGATTCTGGAACATGGGTATGTGCCCTGGGGAGATTGGCAGGTGCAAGGGAAGGAGGGTGAACACCTTATAAGGAAAGGAGGGGTTCGGGGCAAACCATTAGGGATTACAGAATAAGGGAGGTTTTAGGGAAATACCAACAGTAATATAAAACATTCAACAACAATATAAAACATTAGAAAACCCACTACCACAGCGGGGACCTCTTGGCCTCAGTCCAATTGGACAGCCCCAAGTTTAAGGTGAAGTCCAAAGGGTCCTATGAGTTGTCTTTGTACCAAATTCGGAGAGAAGTTTCTAGGGGCTTTGGCTTATTTAGCAAAGAGTATTTGGAAATTCTCTGGTAATTTGGTCACCCTGTCAACAGGAAGCACACTCCTACAGTCATTCTCCCAATTTCCAATTTTTTTTCCTTTTGAAACACTTGAAGATAAGTGACTAAGATGAGAACAGAAGGGAGCAGGTCAATTTTTGCTTATTCTTTAGTATTTATCTAGGTATTGGTTCTCTATGTTAAATAAACACAACAATACAAATTACAGATTATTATATGCAACACTCACAGTAAATAATACAAGATAAGAACAGACAGTGGGTATGAAATGAACTAGAATGAGACAAAATATACTGCTGCAGTAAAAAAAAAAAATTCCAGTACAGTGAGAAGTCTCTGAAATCAAAACTCCCTTAATAGCATAATGTTGTTTGAACACCTAAAATGGATTATGATCCCTCTGGGTAGGTGTGTACTTTAGCATCTCACATTGTGTTAAAGAAGATAAAAATTCAAGAAGCAACTGCCATCGAGAGAATACCTTCAATTAGATTTTCTCTTCTGGCAAAATTATTACTTATATTTTCTACTTGACAAAGAAATACAAAGCTGTGGGTCTGTATTAGAATAGATTTTAATTCATGCCAAGAGAACTAGATAGCTAGATAAAGAGATTACAGTAGACACACACAAAAAATTTATGTACATATACATGCCTTAGTTGCATCAAAGGTTAAAAATAAAGCTACTTTGTGAGGCCTCTAAAAGTTTATAAATGTAAAAGTTAAGATTTTCTGTCAAATTAGTTACGTTTGCCATAGGAAGTGGTGCTATCTGTAGGTGTTATGCTGATTATCCTAGTACTTTAAATTCTCTCAGACCTCTGTTAAATAGAGCTTCCTCAGATGTTTCATGTTAAAGTAATCCCCTAATTTTTCCATCTGGGAGGACTAGTCTGAGCTAGTTCATAGCTTCTCAGAAATATAAGTTTAATTTTGCTGACCCTCTCAAAACAGAAACAGGATGCAGAGGGACAGAGAGGCAGACAAATGGGTGAGGAGAGCAGGGTAAAAGACAAGGCAGCAGATAGTTTACAATCAAGATTTACAGATCCTTCAGTGTCACTCCTTGAGGATTGCTGGTAGCAAGGAGCTACCTCCCTTCCAGCCAGCAGCAGAAGCTACCAGCCTACATAACATTAAGAGGAAGTAAATGTAGTCAACCTGGCTTACCAGGTCTTTTTCTATGTACATGGATCACCATGTGTACTGCAAGATTTTCTTAGTTATGCATAATATAGTCAATTGTCATCTCTTTTTCATAAAGAAAAGGCAATGGCCTTATTCAGAAACAAGTCCCAAAAGAGATGTTTCCAAAGACAGAAGTGCTGGTTCATCTCAGTGAAACATTTAAGATCTTTTTAAAGGTCAAATGTACTTTCCCCCTATTTACATTCTGGGAAATTGTCTAACCATGCAGTTGTACCTCTTATACAAATAAAAGAATGACACCCTGCATGGGCATTTTCACAGAGAACATTTTAAGCTGTGAAATCTTCTAAGAAACTCAAAACAAGATCTTAATACAAAAAAGAGTCAGATTTTAGATGCAGACCCTGCCTACACATGCCATGAGGGGCAGCGGGGGGCAGGGGAGGGAATCACCCTGGCTTTGTCTTGCTGCTCAATGCCTGAGCAAAGGTTTTGCTCCATGGAGTACTGAGTTGCGGCTTTGTAAAGGACATCGGTATCTCCAACAGACTGCACAGCACTGCAGAGCAGATACATCAGGCTCCCTCCACCAGTCCACATCTTCTGAGGAGCACTGAGGAGGAAGGAGAAGGCAAGGATATTTCTTTCAGTCCAGTAGTTTCAGCAAATGGTAAGCTACCAATGTGCCTCTCGCATTTACAGTCTACAGTAAAGGAACCATATTTGTGCATGTAAAATTACTTTCACCTATTGAGGAAAAAAAAAAACTCCTAAAAAATCCTGTACTTATACCTGCACTTGTGAGTGGTATCCTTAGGATCCAAGAGAGATGGGCTCTGATAGACAGAAGCAGCGAGACCCCAGAGACCGTTAGGATGCTACATGCAGTGACATTTTTACATTGTATTCATTCTACATTCTACATCCGTCAGTCCACCCTTGAAAATGTCTCATGCTTTTTCCCTCTGGTTTACTAAGCAGTGTAATACATCCTTTTCTCTTTTAAAATTCACCTATTGCTTTCTAATCCTGCTAATTAAAAAAACAAACAAAACAAAACAAAAACAAACAAACAAACAAACAAACAAAACCAACCAAAACAACCCCATCATATTCCTTTCTCTTTCACATGAGTGTAGTTTCCTTCTACTTCAGTTTTCGTTCTTCTCTGCACCACCTACATAATCTTTCTATGCAGTCTCTGATGACACACTGGGCATATACTATCTATCCTGCAGGAACTTGGTCTCACACAGTGAATTGAGCAGAAGGATAAGGGGCATCCACAACTGCAGGGGAAGGCCTGCTCAGTCGCTGGAGCCCAGGAGGGCTTATGCACAGATTATTCAGTTGCACATTGTGTGTATCTACATACACAGGAAAATCCTGTGAAGTACTTAAAATACACTTAGGCAAGAAGACACACCAAATAGTGAAATTTCCAAGCTCTTAACAGAGTTCTGCTAGGTACTTGTACAATGACAATCATCTAGGCTAATCATATGGTCAAATGTGAATGCATTTCCTAGAGATGGTGAAAATTGTTGATCCTGAAGGATCCCTTCCTATTTTCAACAATTATTCAAATCACAGATATGCTAGAGGTGCCGCATAAATAGCTGCTTAAGATTTTTAAGAGTGTGGGGGGTTTTAAAGCTGATTTTGCTTTGCTGAAGCCTTCCAAAACTGTTTACACCTGTCAAATTGTGGGCAACATTCAGTATCTGCACTAGCTCTATGTGACTGATAGCTCTGCACCTGGTGCACTCTCCTCCAGAAGTGCAAGATTACAGCAGTCTCTCATTAACCTGGTTAAGGAGCTATTTGCATTTTTTTTCCAAAATTCTAATGCAAGGAATATATTGGGAGAGTTTTTTCAGTCCATTAAAAGTATTTAACATCATGAACTTGATCAAGAAAGAAGAAGTTAATTTCCTAAGGAATTGAAAATATTATGGAGATACAATTTATTTTCTAAATAAAGAAAATATTATGCATTTGGATGTTAAAATGGCTCATTCTTCCATTAGTACAACACTTAAGCTTTTAATGTTACTATTGCATTTACTCTGGATTCTGGCATACATAGTAAAAGACCTGAAACCTTTAACATGACTTACTGTTGAACTGAGTTGGCTTTTAAAACCATCAAAACTATGTAAATTGCAACACAATGCAAGAAAACTAGGAAAATAGGATGGAAGTGCTGTGAAAAGAAACTGATGTTGTGCTCCTGCCATCTTGTGGTTCTGTTGCACAGAGTCCTAAGAACATAAACTCATTCATTTCTATACTTCAACTAAGTTCCACTATTAGCTCTCCTAATCCCTATCTGTGGCACAGGATTGCCAGTAATAGTTGTGCACACACAAACAGTTCAGATAAAGCATAGCCAAGTATCAAAATAAAAAACACTCTGTATCAGGGCAACATATCTGGAAAGAGAAAGAGATTCTTATTTTATAGACCACTTTACTTCTCCTCTGGCCTCCAGCCATGCTTTCCCAAAGGAAAGAAAAATACAATTTACTACATTTATAGAAATACAAGTATAACAGTATAACAGTATAAATGTATTTATATATACATTTACCTATATGTAAAAGTATTTTAATGTATTTTTCTCTTAGAAATGCATACATTTGTACATATATGTACCATTCAAAATGTACCCATTTAAATATCTGTGATTCTTAGTTGGTCCTGAAGATGGCCAGAAGATGAAGCACATGGTCAGCCTTACTTATTTCAATTTCACTTCTTCCTAAGAGAATCAAGACATATGATTACTTTCCCCAAAACTGCGGCTTCCAGGAGCTACCACATCAACTCAGACAATCCGATCTGAATGCAAATCATTTAACTCAATTCAACAAACCACGTTTCTGTTCAGATAGATTCAGTCTGAAATTAAATATTGAGCTTGTTTTCCCAATTGGAAACCAAAACGTTGCAATAAAATTGAAACCTAAGCACTGAAAATATCAATTTCGCAGACTTTGGTTTGTTCAGCTCATTGTGGTCACACTCTGTTTACATTAGAAAGCCTTAATCAGATCTAATCAAAAGGCCACCAGCTGATCAATTCAGTATGAATGGAAACTGCTGGCTTAATTCATTTTACCTTGGAGCCCAAACATAGAAACTAGCAATTTTTCTCTGTCCTGAGAACTTCAAGCCTGACCACATAAAACCAAGGCTTACATAGTTCATCTGCCATCAGTTCCATAGAGCTAATACACACACACACACATACTCAAAAACCAGAAAGAAATTAGAGTGTGAGCAATGGGTGGCCAGGTTCTTGGGATTCCCCGATGACTTCTTGAAAAGAGGCCATGAGATGGGAATTTAGCAGATAGTACCCTACAAAGAAGGCCCATGCAATTCCTACTGCAGAGAAGGAATAAAGTGTTTATCATTCCATCCTGGCAATATCTTACGACAATATATTAAATGCTCTTAATTTTTATGTGGAAGGACTGGCACATTAGAGCTTAGCACTTAGCTATAGATAGCCCTTTCTCTTTCTGATGGAAAAGGAAAACTATATTTGGAGACAAAAGATCGAATCAGCATCTTCAGGAGACCATAAATGCGTAATACCATTCAAGAATTTTTTCCATGGTAAAGAATTTACAGATGTTCACTGAGAGGATATTACTGCTTGTTCACTAAATATTCTTTTGTGACAAGTGGCACAAATAGTTAGCAACTGTGGCAATTTCTCATACACAGCTGAGATGAGTGGTTACAAGGGAAACTGAAAAACCCATTTGACTCCTTGACTCTGTACAGGAGTGCTTTACCAACAGTAAAAACAGTCCCAAAACAGGGACTGTACTGACTCATGTGATTGGAAAATACAGATCAAAGACTCCCATTCCACCATGAGTTTAGCAAAGGAGCTACATGGGATTGGAAGACTTTACTCCCTTTTTATAATCACCATAACTGTGACTCAAAGGTGTGCTATCCCAAAAAAGTGACTGCGGCATATGGTATCAGCAAACTGCTTTGCACTCAGAAGTGTTCAGTGTGCAAGTGCTTCTCACTTTGATCATCCAGATCTTTATCATAAATAGATGAGCATGTTTACTATTTTGTATCCCTCAGCACCAACAGATGATAGTTAATAAAAAAAATAATGATGAGTCTTATTTTAAAAATTTGTCTTGCCCAGGCAGAGAGACTTTTTTAGAGATTATACATCTTTATAGCTTGTAAAAGACATCTGGATGCCTGCTCAAAGCACGATGAACTCAGAGCCAGTTGCTTAGTTGAATTATGGATACCTTCAAGGCTGGAGATTTCACAATCTCTTTAGAACATCTGCTCTATGACTTGGATAACCTTACTGCAAAAGAAAAAACAAATCTAGTATCTCACTGGAGTTTCTTGGACTGCTCTTCATGCCCTTTATTGTGTAATCCTCTGAATCTTTTCCCCTCAGCGAAACCCCCAGGGCATTGCCTTAGAAACACCTACCATAGAGCTTTCTCCACCTAAGCGGACAAAGGACTTCCCCTCTGGATTCTTGCATAACACTGTGATCCAGTTACTTTCCTCATATGTCTCAACTTCTCCTAGTTTCTCCTTTCCCTGTTTCCTCACTGATTGTGATACCCCTGGTGGCAGGCCCCATCCTCCCTGAAGGCCAACACTCTTTGCCTACCTTTGCACTACCTCCCTGTGCCCTCCCATGTAGATGTTATCAGAGAAAAACAAATTCTTTTTCCCAGACCTTGTTCTGGGGAAGTGGTAGGAAAGCTTAGAGAAAGAATTAAAACAATTGTTATCTCAATCTCTGCACCTGTTGAGAACATGCTGCGTGTGAAACGTGATGTTTATGTTGTCTACAAGAAGCTGCTGTTTCTAATCAACCAAGGGTGTGAGAAGTGTTGCTGAAGCCCAGTCAGGTCTTAGGTTAAGGATCCTGCCTATAAAATGTGTGTGGTTTTCTAAGCTAGTTTCTATGCCTTCTGAAATGCATGGAGTCGTGTCGCCTTCATTCCTGTCCTGACTCAACGGTGACATCTGGTGTCCCCTCGTGGAATTGCAGGATGGACGGGACGCTTCCGACCCGCCACCGGGAGACACCGCGGCGGCCCCGCCGGTCCCCTCATGACTGGACACCCTCTGTCCTCTTAGAGAGGTAACAGTGACTTTCCCCGCGTCTTCCTGGAGAAGGTCAGTCCCTCTGAGACCGCAGATAGTGGCCCGAATGGTCTAAGAGCTAGGGCGAGGAACAGCTTTTCCCAACCTAGCAAACTGCCTACATCCCAGGGTAGGCTTGCGGGCTGTTCGGAAGGGTTTCCTTTAACATGGGGAATCAACTTTCTACAGAAGAAAAGTAGTTCTTTCTGTGTGGAGAAATTTGATACCTCATATAGGAATTTCTGTGTTGGACAACTCCCTTTGCACCTTACTAGACTGGGCTAAGTCTCATGACTTCCCAGTAGATGTGAAAACCGAATTTAATCCAGACTTGGGACGCACTAAGCGATTGTCTGTGGGATGAGGTTATCAAGAGAGTTATGACCGCACCTCAGCTGGTAGCTACCTGGGGAGTCCTTTCCAGAGCTTTAGAGGCCAGACCCCGAGGGAAAGCGAAGCGGAAATGGGATCCTCAGAAAGCGAAGATGCTGTCTCTGTGGGCAGCGGCACCCTAGGGACCGAAGGGGCGGGCTGGGCGGCGGCTGGCTCCTCTCCGGCTCCGCGCGGACCCGCAGGAGACATGGGGATCCCCCGCAGAATCTATCCCCCGCCTAGAGATTATGTCCCGCCGAAATACCCTCATCCCCCTGACTTCATAAAACCAACATATCCTTCGCCGGCGACGCCGCTGCCGACAACTCCGGGAGCCGTGTCCCGATCAGATCTGACAGAACGTCTCCATTTGCTCCGTCTTCGGCTTCCCCAGCACCGCAGGCGGCGGCGGGAGTGTCCCTGCCACAACTAGCAGTTCTCCCTGCTCCGGCAGTAGCAGTGGGTGTCTTTGTCTCGGCCAGCTTCGCTCCAACCGCGACGCTGCCTTTCCCTGCTCCACAAGTCGCTTGGCCTCGCCTGCTGACTCCTCTCTCCTCTCCACCACGGCCGGCCGGGGAACAACGATTTTACGGCCAGCTGCCTCCATTGCCTGCACGCAGGTGGGGGCGGAACCGCGTCCGACGCCGGTGAGTGACGCAGCTGGACTGAGCGCCCCTTCAGCGCCTTCATTGCCAGCTATGGAGGCTGCGCAAATGTACGGCCCACGCCCCTGTGCACCGCCGGCGCTGCCGATGCGCCTTTGTTCCAGCCAACGTCTCACTCCCCGCCGGTGCTCCCGCCTTCTTCAGATGACAGTGGCACCGGCAGCGACTTTTCTATCAGCAAATGACGCTACATGAGCCATGATCTTTTTCGCCCCGCCGCCTTCATCTGCGGAACTGGTGGAACTGCCTCCTCCTCCTCCCCCGCTGTGTGGCGTGTGGATCAGCTGACGATGTCTTTTGCAGTTCTACCACCACAGCCCGCGCCACACTCTATGGCTGGGGCCGCGCCGCCACCAGTGGCTGGCTTCTCTGCCCCGGGGCTTCCAGCCAGTCCCTCTGCTCCGCATCTTGCAGCCGGTTCCTCAGCTTCGGTGCCTCCGGCCAACCCACCGTCCTCTGCTGCCCACGGGCTGTCCTGCCTGTCCCTGTCCCAGGATGCAGGCGGTGACAGCGATGAACACCGACAGCCTGCCCCTCATGGGCGGTGTGCCTCGGCAGCGGAACGCCGGCACCGACAAGTAGCAACACCCTCCCAGAGCCATCTCTGGATGTTGCCTCCTTGTCGGGTGACTGTGCGACCGATGAACCCTCGTTGTTCTTAGGAATTGGTTAAGTTGTGGGCTTTAGAGAATGGAGATTGGGACCTGATAGAGAAGGTGGCGATGCCCGGAGGTGGATTTACCAGCACGGCAAGTCCGGAGGAAGGAGGCACAAATGGCACTCCATGCAGCATCTCAGGAGGGGACACAGGTGGATCAGGGAGCCAGTGTTCCGCCACAAGGGGGAGTCCGAGCCTTTCCCATGGATAAAGCTGTCCCAAATACAGGACACGCTGACAAGTGTGAGCTCATTGGCTGGCGGTCGTCCAAGATTTGCAAGATAAGGTAGCAAAATATGGGCTTGGTTCTACACAAGTTACGCAAATTATCAGAGCGGTAAACACTGACCAGCTTGCTCCATTTGATATTAGACATATAGCTCAAATATTGTTCCAACCTGTGCAATTTAAAGCTTTTCAGGACAATTGGAGGCAGATTGCAGCAGAGTTGTAGCAGAGAACATGTGATTGCCTCCGAATGATCCCAGATACGGATACACCTCATAACTATAAGAGTTCCAAACTAATCACTTCATTTGGTTCAGCATCTTTTGTCTCACAAGATTGTTACATTTTAAAGCTCTTATCACTGGGGTAGACTACAGACATCAGTCAGAAAAAAAAGCTGTTGCTAGTGTGTATTTAAGCAGACAAAAGTAATCAGATACAAAGATGATTGCAGTAGGTAAACCAAAGGTAGAAATTTGTATTTATGTGACCGTGTCTATGCTGAGCACCACGAAAGACTGTAGCTTTGTGGTAAAGGGAACTTCCATGTACTAATAACACTAGAAGTCGATTTTTTGAGACTGAATTTTCATAATCTTATGAAAAAGGCAAAAGACTGTCAAGTTCAAAAATAACCTTTCATATACCAGAAGTATATGTGGTGTGCTTTTCTGTGGTAGATCGGCTTCAATCCAGCTCCCCAAACTGCTTTTTAGTGATACTTTACTTATGATTAAGTCTTTACTCACTTGTTGTACAGACTGTTTAACATTTAAAAGGAAATTTTATTGAAAAGGTTGCTCCTGTGGTTCAGACACTTTTTTCTTTTTTTCAAATTACTAATTACTATAGGGGAAGTCCTTCCTACACTGATTACTGAACATTCAAAAGAACAGTGGAGGACTAACCAGAAACATCCATCTCATTCCTAAATTAATCTAGCCCTATGATCCAAATGTAAACTTTCAGACCAGCTATCACAGGTTCAGCTCTTAAAGCTGTCCTCAAATATAACTGATGCATCTGCATGGCCACTTATTACCATAGTTAACTAAAACAAAACTTTTGAATGGAAGATGACCAGCTTGCAAAATTTTATTTTTACTGATCATAGACTGGCAAAATGGTAAGAAAATAAACTGAGGTTTTATGACTAAAATAGTGAGGATTTTTTTTGATAATAGATGATAACTTACTATATGGAACAAAACTGCCAACATTAAAAGTTTTTGGTAAAAGGGAGGTCCCATTTTGAAATTGTGAAAAAGCAATGTTTTTCTACTTGAGGGATTTCTCAGTAAGAAAAATCATTAAAACTGAATTAATTTAAAAATTCTGGGGAGAGGATATACCGGTGACTTTCAACAGAGAATCACCTGAGCGAGAGAATTGTCTTTTAATATCCAGACATTAAAGAGGAATGCTAAGCTTGGAAAGAAAAGGTACTGTTGCATTATTAAAGATGAGGAAGAATATAAATCACAGTATGTGGAAAGGACAATCCTAAGAGGGGCTGGAAAGTGACCCTTCACAGGCAAGAAGCATCAGCTTTTAGTTTTTAAAAATTATACTCTATGAGCAATCCTTCTGACATTTCGGTACAGGGCTTTACTCCCCAAAATATTAATCAGAGCTGCCCCCAAATTATTCTTCTTTAGTGTATGGAGCAGAGCTATGAGCACATGTGTAGTTCTGCAAGGGACTTTTATACTCAAAAATATTTTAAAGCAATTTAGCTAATGGTACTTGAAAAATTATCAGTAATGTATATAGTTGAAAAGCACTGCTGGTATCAGTACAGGAAAAAAAAACCCTTTGGGTTTAGAGAATATAGGAATACTGAATATTAGGGATACAGGCTACAGCATTACCAATTAGACTGTGCAGGAAATCGATTTACTGTAGTTACTAGATCTGGATGCATTGCTCACACCTTGTCATATGAGATGCAAGGTGCTTGGAAATCCCCAGTGGAAGCATTGATAGTTAGTTTTGCAGATTCAAGAGACCTTCCTGTGCCTCCTTCAGCCAAGAGTTACTGGAAAAATGTAGATATCATATGTGTGACTTCCCTGTCCACTGGGCACTCAGCAGGGCCTGGCATCTTACTCAAGCTGCCTAATGGAAATGCATAGTAGGACTGAGTTTCTTTTTTTTATTCTCTTTAAAGAGACAGGAAGAAATGCAAATTAAAAGTTATGCAGTAATAGTTGTCCAAGAGTCCAATGAGCATTTATTGATAGAAAATTTGTGTCATTCAGTCACACCCACAGGGTAATTAATTGCATCTTAATATAGGTCTGTAAGAAAGTAAGGCTGAATCAACAAGTGGTAGGAACTATCTTCACCTATTATTTTTAGAAAAAACGACCACATTAATAAACTAGGTAAAAATAAGTCTTACTCAGTGCAACCAGATATCTGTTAGACAGCCACACTTGGTGAAACCTAATATATTTCTTCCCTGATCAGAATATTCCCATTTGTTTGTTACCATTTATCAGTGATCAGTGTCATCTTCTTGAACATCATTTCTACTACAGTATTGAATTTTATACAACATTTTACGATTTTGTCTTTCTGTAATATCAAAAAAGTATCTGCAACCTTTCACTATAAATGGATTGTACATGAACAGTTTGATACAAGAGGCAGAGCTCTGACAAGTGCCAGATGCTCCTTAATTCTGCACTTTTAGTCATTCCAGGATGATCAAAAATTCAACAAACACTAGTAAGTAGTTCGGCACTAAAATGTACCTGAAAATCCAAATATTGCCACTTTCTGTCTTCATAAAGATTGATGTAACTTTCCTTGGAAAACCCTTCAAGACAGCTTTTTCCTAGCTTCTCCATTGTTTCCTCATTCTTTGAATCAGAGCTGGCAAATCTCAAAAGGTTGGTTTGTTTTTTGGGTTTTTTTTTTCTAGTTCCTGTGAGTATTTGGTTTCTTTTACAGTCAGGAGGTTAATAAGTGAAAAAAAACCAAAACTTAAAAAGAGGAGGAAAACAACTCAAGTAATATTTTCCAAGACTGATGTGGAAAGGGAACATTTGGGTATAGAAAGAGTTAGGGGTTTTTCATTATTTCTGTTCCTAATTTCTTCGAGCCTTCTTTAAAAAAAAAAAGTATATAAACATTACATGTCTACTAGATGTCAGTGTTATTTGTTTTAGTTTCAGCACAAACAAGATTTAAAGAGTGAAAAAATAGTAAGCATATACATCCAAGTTAAATAAGGACCTTGAAGAGTACTACACTAAAACTCACAATACAACTACATTGCTTCATTTGTTGCTTGCAGTTTTTATGTTTTCCTTCAGGAATTCAATGCCTATGCTTTTAAATGCTAGTTTAGTGTCTCCCTTATATACATAACTTGTTATTTAATCTTGTAATTCAAAGTTTTTCACTTTGTCTGTACTATCAAGGTTATGCATAACAGAAGTGAAAAATCTGATTAATACTACGATCAAGAGTCTGTACTAATATCTTCTATCCAGAGAAGTCATAGGTTATTTCCAAGCTGATGTCATTTGTAGAAAAAAAACCAGCATTTTTGAAGTCCTGACATGATTGGAAAATTTATAATCTAAAATACATTCTCCATGTTAAGATTTTTATTCTTTGTGTCCCTCTTTGCCCCCTTCATTTTGTGAAATACTTCAGGACCCTCATGATAGGCATGGCATAAGCAAAAGGTCAAAACTGTCACATAAAAATGAGTACTTCAGAGGTTGACACTTAGAAGAGGTGAATCAAAACCACATATGTGTATTGCCTGTCTAAACAGAAATTATTGCTGTCCTGATATTCATCCACAGTATTTATTTGTGCTATGAAAAATTTGCCTTCCACAGCATGTGGTCCCCCAGCTCAAAGGGCTCTGTAGAGAGGCCAAGGCTCAGCCGTACCAGAGCTGAGGATCCCAGCTCAAGCAGGGAGAGAAGGCTCGGGGCTGATCTTACACAGAGCTCCTGGAGCCATGAGTGTTGGTGGAAGCCCCAGGTGAGGCTGATCAGGGGGTTTATGGCTTATTAGTGCACATAAGGCCCTGATAATGGTGAGTCAGAAGGAGCACAGCCATGCCGGGCTACGGGTTCTTGTTTTTACCAGTACATAAATACAAGCTAAATATTGGCATGATTGTCCCCAGCTTGAGCAAGACAAAAACAGTAATTTCCAACCAAAGAGACACAGGAAGCACAAAAAAGTTTTTGAATTCAAGACTAATACTTCTATAAGCAGCAACTTCTGATTTGTCTATCAAAAGCTGTATCACAGAATCACAGAAACCAGGAGAGGAATAGGTTAAAAGACACCGTCTAGTCTATTGACCTGCCCCAAAAGCTGTAAAACTGCTGCTAATCCTAACAGTTGATCTGAAAAATCACAAGTAATGGCTTTATATAAGGCATAAGCCTAAGATACATGCCCTGTTGGAAATTAGGGTTATGTGTAGGCTTCTTAACTCAAAGACTTCACATCAGAGTCTATTATTTCTTCTACCTCAGAGTCTATTACTTCTTATCCTAACAATCAAGAACAAAGAGAACAGATTATTATTTTTTTCCTCTTTCTTCTGGTTTTCAAAACTGATGAATTGCTACCTCTCTCATTTCCTTCCAAATTAAACAACTCCAGATCCCTCAAGATTTCCTTGTAGGTCACGTGTTTTAGGAGGTGGACTATTCTTGCTGTTCATTTTTAAATCTTTTCCAATTGTTCTGTATTGTTCGTGTAGCATGAGGATTGAAAGAAATACTCTGGTTGATTAACACATGGTAAATATACCAGAAAGTTGACCTTCAAGGCCCAACCTGGCATTTGTCTTTATTGTATAGCACCATTTTCCAGATTTTTTTCTCAGGTTTACCAAGAACACTTTGAATTTTATTGCTATCTTCTAGTGTCATTTGTGTCATCTGTAAATTTAATTCATGCTCCTTATTTCTTCATCATGGACACTAATGAAAATTTATTCTTCTCTTCTGGTGAAGAATCACTAATTGATACTCTGTAAGAACAGTTTTCCAACCAGTTTTACACTCTACAGCAGTTTCATCTAGATAATTTTTCTACAGTTTACTTATTAGAATATCATGTAAGGAATTGTCAAAAGATGTAAAATCAAGCATCTTGCCTAGCACAAAACCAAGTTCCCCTTCATGAATGAAACTGCTTGACACAATTTGTCCTTAATGAATCTATACTTGTAGGGGTTTATAAATTCCTTGTTTCACTATTTGTCTCAGTATTTTTTGGTAATAAAAGATAAGAGTCTATAACTCCCTAGATTCCCTTTGTGATGTGCCTACCTCCTGCAGACTTTTTTAGTATCACCTGTTTCCTAAAGGTTTACAAAGAGAACTGTGAATGACTAGAAGGCCACGTCAAGCTTGCTCTCTCATTTCAAATGGCTGCTCCAGGCACAAATCAGCTCCAGCAAAACTTGCCTGTATACCCCATCACTCCCCTTTGCCACCATTTGCCCTTTCAGGGGTGTGGAGTAGGAGGTGATCCCCTGCATGATTGTCCTGTAGACCACGTGCTGACATTTCCCGAGATACTAAATCTCATGGATAGTTGACAGAAGACAAAGGCAACACTTCCTAAAGAACAGGGCCCTTAAAGCAGTACAAGGAGTTACAGCTTGTTCCTACAAAAGCTGTATACTAAGTATTTTGTGTGTTATTATGTCATTCCTGTTTGACTCTTTTCCAACACAGTTGGGTGTGGCAGATCTAGCAGCTGCTGTCAGCAGTATCTCATCCAATGTCTTCAAGAAAAAGTTAAAGGAAGTCAGTCATCTTCCTTATTGTATTCATTGAGATCACTAAAATACTTTCCTTCCTGAATGAAACGCAGTCTCTGCAGGGAATGAAAACAGCCTGCCATGAGGTAGCATAGGTTAAACCCATATGCCATAGTTTTAAATGTCCATTTTCTAGCCAAATATTTGGTTTTTTGAAGGAGCAAAATAAAGCAAATACATCTTTAGCAACAATAATCTAAACTGAATTATTATCACCTATATAAAAGTCCTTTGAAAGCCAAGGACGCACAATTATTGTCATTGTTTTTCCATTCCCAGCAGAGAGGTTAACATGCCTACCCATGCTCTAGATGGAAGAAAGTAAAAAACTTCTCAAGACAAGCTGAGAAACTTGATGCTAATCTTTCTGCTATAACCTGGAACGTTCATCAACAAATTTCCATCTCCAGGTCTAAACAGTGACCTTGAAGCAAAGGTTTAGTTGAAATGTGCCAGGAATGTTTTCCCAGGACAAACATTCTCTTCACCATTTATCAGCTATGTCTACACTAAGGGCTTCAACATGCTAAGAGTCACTCTAGAGGTGTTTCAGCTACACTTCAGGATGAAACTCAGTGTTTAGGGGAGTTTGAGGAAAAGTAGATATAGAGACAAACAGAAAGCATATGTGCTTTAACATGCTTCAGTTCACTCATGACCATCCAGATTTTCAGTTTGGTTTAGCAACAGATTAATATTGCAGCACACGAGTTCATCTGCTGAGATTCAGCTTTTCAGTGAAATTTCATCTGTTCTGCATTTAAGAAACACATTTTCTTTATCTGCTTTTAGCTTTTAGCAGTAATGTCCTAATTTACTTCTTGGAACCAAAAAACCAGCTCCATATGAAAAGTGCTAGAATGTCAGTCACAAATGCTGCTTTAAACAGCACTATTTTGGTTGCTTTCTACTTACCAATGTATCTCCTCTAGTATTCACACATTTGGTGAATTCTGGAAATTCTTCAGAAGGCAGATTTACAGAGATAGTTTTGACGGTCTTCATAGTCACTGAAATGTTGACAGCAGAGCGAACTAGATAGAGTCATAAAATCCTTTAGGTTGGAAAATACCTCCAGGATCATTGAGTAAGCCCAGTATTACCATGTTCACTGCTAATCCATGTCCTGGAGTGCCACATTTATGTGTCTTTCAAACATCTCTAGGGATGGAGACAAACACTTCTTCTAGTGCTTGATTTCTTCTTTCAATGAAGAACATTTTCCTAGAATGCAACCTAAATCTCTCTTGGCACAACTCTTGTCCTATCACTTGTTACCCCGGAAAAGAGCCCAATCCTCTCATGGCTATACCCTCCTGTTGGGGGTTGTAGAGGTGAGAAGGTTTCCCCCAAGTCTCCTTTTCTCCAGGCTAAGTGCTCTTAGCTCCCTCAGCTGCTCCTCATCAGACTTGTGCTCCAGACCTTTCCCCAGCTCTGTTGCCCCTTCTCTGGACACACTCTAGCCCCTCAATGTCTTTCTTTGTAGCAAGGGGTACAAAACTGAATGCAAGATTCGAGATGTGGCTTCACCAGTGCCCAGCACAGAGAGACAATCACTGCCCTAGTCCTGCTGCCACACTATCACTGATACAGGCCAGGATGACACTGAGTACTTTGGCCACCTAAGCACACCTCGGCTCATGTTCACCTGCTGTAACCAGCACCCCCAGGTCCTTTTCCTGCTTTCCATCCACTCTGTCCCCAGCCTGTGGCACTGACTGGGGTTCTTGTGACCAAAGGGCAGGATCCAGTAATTGGCCTGGTTGAACCTCAGACCAATGGCCTCAGTCCATTGATCTAGTCTGATCCCTCTGCAGACCCTTCCTGCCCTCCAGCAGATCAACACTCCTGCCCAGCTAGGTGTCATCTGCAACTGAATGAGGGTGCACTCAATCCCCTCATCCAAATCACTGATAAAGAGGCGAAACATGGCTTTCCTCAATATTGAGCCCTGGGGACACCACTTGTGACCAGCAGCCAACTGGATTTGTCTCCCTTCACCACCACTCTCTGGGCCTGGCCATCCAGACAGTTTTTAACTCAGTGAAGAATATACCTGCCCAAGCCATGAGCAGCCAGTTTCTCCAGGAGAATGCTGTGGGAAATGGTGTCAAAGGCTTTATTACAGTCCAGGTAAAACAACATCCTCCCGGTAAGATAATCCATAATTTCCCTCATTTATTAAGCATATCACCTTCTCATAGAAGTCCATTGGACTGGTCAGGCAGGACGGTGCTGGCTGGGTCTGATCTCTTGGTTGTCCTGCACGTGCTGTGTGATTGCACTCAAGATGGTCTGCTCCATGACCTTCCCCAGCATTGAGGTCAAGCTGACAGCTCTGTAGTTGCCCCTATATGCCTTCCAGCCCTTCTTGTAGATAAATGACATATTTTCCAATTTCCAGTCAACTGAGACCTGTCTGGGTTAACCAGGACAGCTGGTAAATGACTGAAAGTGTCTCTGATAAAAAACTCAGGAAACTAAAAGGAGTGAGATCAAAAAGAGTTTTTCTTTATTGTTTCTGATGAAGATTTTTGGAAAAGGAAAAGAAGGTACGGACAATGAGGAAAACAGTATGAAACTGTAAGAAATGGTAAGAAGTCAACTCTTACATGGAAATGGTACCATGCCTCCCCACTGCACACTTCAGTGCCCCCTGCCAGGTTTAGGTAGAGTGAGTGTCAGACTGAACACATCAGCAGATGCTCATGTAGGATGATAAAGTTCTGATCTTCACAACTGAGGGCTGAGATCAGAAATCTGCTGAGATGCAGAAATTCACTTTCAAGCACTCTTTTAGAATTACCCATGTTCAGTGGGAATCCCCATTCAATGTATAAAATCAACTGAGAATTGCCAGGATGAATCATAGCAGTGGTTCAACCCACCCTAGCCAAAACCAGAGATGTTGTTCCAGACACTTTGGGCTTAAAATCACTAAAAAATATGTTGCTTTTTAAGTCAAAGCTTTCATTTGCCATTATTTATGTGTGTATTTTAAGTCTGCTCTGTGTAAGCCATGTTGCTTCATCACAGCTCTAAGACTGCAGTAATAGCAGTGGGATACATTTATTCATAAATATAGACAAAATTAATAATTCTTTCTAAATTGATGCCTGTAGTTTGGTGGCAAACTAGATTTAGATTTTTTTTTTCTCTTTGTGGCAAAAGCATGAAGATCTGCAAAAATTAACATAAGCAGATTTCAAGAGATGAAAACATATAATGAGTCAGAATGATCACTGAACAGTATTCATATGTATCACACAGTAAAACAACTCCACCCTGGGATGCAAGAAACAGCTGGAATTATAACGGAACTTAATGGCATGTAGTTATCCAAAGGAAATAATGGTCCTCTCACTGCCATCTCTGTCCATCTGTGAATTAGTGGCCTTTAAAAAAAAAAAAAAAAAGACCCATTACAGGTGTAGGTCCCAAGAAGGAAACAGATTAGCAGCCAAAAATGAGATGTAAATGTTCTTTAGGTAATAGCCTTTTCCAAGGGTTTGTTACAAGGGATGTAAAAAATCATTTCATTGTCTTCTCCTGTGCATCACGGTGATCCCCATGGATCTTGCAGAAATTCCAGTTCTGATCCTACAAACAGATTTACTCTACCTTAAACTTTTGAATAGTCTCATTAGGTTTGCTGAAATTCCTCTTTCACATGAAGCCAAGCACTGTTATCAGGATTTCTATGACTACAGGGAAGTTTCCAAAGGTCATTAAAATATTTTTCAAAGAAGCAGGTTGCTGAGTAGGGCACTAGGAATGAAACTGAGATGTAGGACACTTCACGTGGTGTTGAGGAGAACTCCACACACACTGAATATTGCTGAAATACCTCATATTTTATCTGGACATGTTCCTGAAATAAAATAATTTGAAGCGTATTTAAGAAATTAATAGCAAACTAATAAAAAAAGTAGTGAGAACAGATATCATTACTTTTACTACTCTTAATACTTCACAAAAAGAGAATAGATGGACTGTCTTCTAACATGTTGAACAGAGCAGTTCTCACTTCTGTGCACAAAACCACTATAGTGGGCCTGTATACCAGGGGAAACGAAGGGGATGCATCGCTTTGTCCTCTCTCAGAGCAGAAAACAAGTTTGGGAGCACACCTGTGGCTGGTGACAACCCTGAGTAATTTCATATTAACTCACAAAGTTTCAGCATGAAAGGTATAAAAGCAAGAGGTTTTAGATTTTCCTTTTAACATTCCCAAAAGAATTATCAAACCATCCCCACATCAGTGAGATTCTCAGCTTAAAATGACCGCAGGCCACTACATAAATCAGTTTCATTTCTTGAACAGAAGCATGAAGAAGTGCCACTTGTGTGACAAGACTCCATACGCTTTCAGTTTAAACTAGTTTGTCATTCTGGGACCTGATATTTAATTTTGAATAAAATATATTACTTGAGTTCCTAATTTAATTAAAATTAAAAAAAAAAAAAACCAGATGAGATTTTCTACTTCAAATAGAAATCTGTCTCCATATAGTTTCTCTAGCTGTTGAGACATTGGAAAGTCAAAAATAAGTAACGGTTTGCAAAGACAAAAAATAAGATTACACAAGATTTTCTATTGAATTTACAGTAAGTTTTCACAGTGTCTCTGAGTAAGTGCATGTATCATACCAAGGTATATATACATATCATATATATATATATATATGTGTGTGTGTGTGTGTGAACTCTATTCTTAGAAATAGTTCTTATTTTCTGTCATCATATATTTGGATCCAGCTTTTTCCAAAGTCACAGTGAAGCAAGTGAGAGTCTTCAACAGATACAACATTATGATATATATGTAGGAACAGCATTAATAAATCCATTAGTTCTCTCCAGTCAATCTTAATTAATTTTACATAATATTTAGATAAAATAAAACCTGCTGTTCTTATGGTACATGTCCCATAGGCTTCAGTATTAAGATCACAAGACACTAGTTAATATGGGTTTGAATTACCAACTATTTTTAGGAATCCACTCAACTAATGAGTAACCACTATTTGTTGTTAATGCCACGTTATACCCTGCAAGAAAATTGGCTTCTTACTCCATCAGTGTTACATTTAATTATAAATTCCAGATGATAATACATTTATTTCTATTTAACTTTATTTTATAGTTTCTTAGCAAATCTGTTCCAAAGTAAAAGTCTGGAAAACTCATACAGCTTTTAAAAAAGTAGGAGTATGTATGCCAACCCGAAAGTTTTATTGTTGTGGTTTTAAATTAAATATCACACATGTGTTTGGTATTTAATGGACAAATTACCTTTCTTAGTAGCCTACCCACATCAGGAACCGATCATCCCAGATTTCCATTGATGTAATTGATTGGAATGAAGAATCTTTCCTTTTCCAAGTCCTTCTAGGTCACCCTACTCCACAAGCTAATCTCTTCACTCTTGTAACCAGTGGCAGGACTCAAAAAAATGGCTGGAGCTGAGTCAGGGAAGGTTTAGGTTGGATATGAGGAAAAGGTTCTTCACCTAGAGGGTGGTTGGATGCTGAAACTGGCTCCTCAGGGAAATGGTCACAGCACCACTCCTGACAAAGTTCCAGAAGTGTTTGGACAACGCTGTTCGGGCATATGGAGGGATTCTTGGGGCCACCTGTGCAGAGCCAGGAGATGGACTCAATCATCCTGATGGGCCTCTTCTAACTCAGAATATTCTGTGATTCTTTGATTCTAACTTTTGCTGAAATCCAATTTAGACTTTTCTTCAAAAAATAATTACTTTTTTCCTCTGTGCATGTGCATGTCTCAGAAGTCAGTCAGAATATAGTAATTTTGTGTCTTAGAACAAATGTTGTGGCTAAACATGGTCCTGTTTTAAAAAATCTGTTAAAATTGAGTGTCATTTCCCGTTTGAAAGATGGGAGCAACAGAGCCTTTCAAGAGCATGCAGTGCCAGAAACACTCAAGTGGTGCAGCTGCTTTCATAGCACAGTGCTCTGAGCTGTGGGGTATGGAGTAACCTTTGTTTACAGCTCAGAATATAAGAAAAAGTATTTCCTGCACTCAATACCCATGTGTATTGTCTTACCTATTTTAACAGGCGGTAGGAATGCAACATCAGAGGAGGTCCTTAGTGGTACATCTAAATAAAGATATAATATGTACTTTTGCAAAGCTGAGAGGAAATTCCTTCCCTATCCACCCTTTTATGTCTGTGGCTTTGCTAGATTATGGCAACAGACAAGTGGGCTGTAAATCCAGTCTACTAATTTCAAACAAAGCTAATGATCTGAATATGACAAGCCTTTAAGGGGTCAAATATGGTTATCATAATTTGGACTTTTGCATATAAATATCCACAGAAAGTTTTGATATTTAGATCAAGAGAAACATTCTTGCATTTCACTCCATAAATAAGAAACTAATCAGTTAACTGCAATCACTGCCTGCCAAGAAAGCCCTCACCACGCCAGAAGATGTCCAGCCTCTCTCCTTACTTACTGCCTTTGGCAAATAGAGGTCATTACAGGTACATTTACTCAGATGATTATTTGAGCCAGCTGTAGATAAAACTGCAAATTGCTAAAGTCCATGTAGTAGCTTTCATAAATGGATTTCAGATGCTTTCTTTACTTTTTAACTGTGGATTTTTAGTGACTTATTTGGATTATGTTACCGTAAATTCATATACTCATCTGCAACATCATATGTTTAAAATAAATCAACTTTGTAAATACACACCTGAAATCTTTTAGAATAACTCTACAAAAACTTTGGAACTGTGTTCATGTTGCTAACGTTGGTAATCAACACTGGATCTCAATTACTATACCTATATAACCCTCCACTTCAGGAGTATGCTGAGATTAGTGCACTTTCTTGGGCTTTTCTGGTTAATCTATGACTTGGCCTGGACTCCAGGAATAGGATTTGTCTGAAAAAATGTGTCTATCATAAGTAGACCTGAGCATCTAAGGTAAATGTATAGGTTTTCTGCATAGTCATGGAGATAAATAAATCTTCTAGATTACAAATCATCTCCATCTAAAATAGAAATCTAAACCAGGCCAGATGAACTGTGTCCAAAAAAGTATGTTTCTTCCCACTTACAGACTGTACAGAGAATCCAATTAACAGACACAGATATCAATATCATTAAAGTCCATCTCATGAGATTAATCCCTTGTCAACGACCTAAGTCTGCTTGCATTCAAGCTCAAAGGGACTTCAGAATCACCCTGTTCCTGTACAAAGTCCCAAGTCTATTAAAATTATTGTCCCTGGAACGTCCCTGGCAACAAAGGACTCCATTAACCTACTTGTTCAAATGCAAGTGCAGTATATCTTGAGCAGGAACTGACCTTTTCCATTCATCCAGACCTCCTTGGTTCTAGTTTTCATATGAAATAGTTAAACTCTGCCCTAGGCATCTTTTATTGGGATTTTGAAATATCCAGTAGCCTGTGTCGGCAAACATCTGGAAATCTGTGAAATCACCATGTCCTGCAATAGCACAAACAAATTACTATATGAATGACTATCAATTACTTAAACCAGTAAAATTAGGACAGCAGTAAATGTAAAATAAAGCCATTTACCCGTAGTATGACATACAGGAGACAAAAATACATATATCCGGACAAACTAGTTTTTAGAATTCTTTTTCAAATGTCTGGTTTTTTTCAAAAATAAAGCATCCAAGTGCCCAGGCAACATATGTTATGCACAAAAGTCTATGCAATATGATAAACAGTGTGTCAGTAAATGAACACACATTCTTATACAGGATTTAAATAAAATCTAAAACAAGAATCAGTGTGTAAGTTTATGAATAAGTGAAAGTACACAAAGTTAAGCATATGTAAACTTATCTTGTGTTATATGAATCATTCTTGACATATGAGTGTAACGGCAGCCTTCGTTAGAAAGGGGAACAGCAAAAACTTCTAAGAAATTAAGTAGGAATGCTTCCTAATGTTCAGTGGTTTGGACTTCTTTGTTTCAGAAGGTGAAGAAGTCATAAACAGAGCCTGCATGCATTTCATTAGTCACTTCAGAAATTCAAATCTTATGCATGAAGCTATGTCACTTGGAAAAGAGGATATCTATGTGGAGGGCAAGAAAATACTAGGCACACTACTTGTTATTTGTTTTGGGCTGTGCTTTATAAATGTTCATCTTTCAAAGGCTGAAATGTGAGAGAGACATGTAACATTTAATACCTGAAGGTTTTCTTTTTATGTAAATACACCCTATAGAAGGGGGTTTTAGGATCTTGGGCAAGAAGCGTATGTGCATGCGTGTCGGTGAGTTGTACATTTTCTGGAATCATAAATTAATTTACAGACCTACTGATCCTCTGTCTGATGTTGTCTTATTTTTCCTGAAAATCATTCATCGACACATTTAGCTTTCTGAGAAGTGCCCACAGTCATCTGAGGACCTACAGCAAAGGCCACCATAGGCTGAGGTGGAAACAGAAGAGATAAATCCATGTCAATGTACACACTTAAAATGATTACATTCAACCTCCAAGGCAGACTGAACAAGGTCTTTACATGTCCTAGGAGGAATGGACTTTTACTTGCAACCAAATGGACTTTTACTTTCAACCAGCTTCTTCATCTCAAGCTACGTTCCCTTGGGTTGAGGGGTTTTACAGCCAGTGATCCGTCTCATCTCTCCCAGCTAGATCATTCCTTTCCATCTCACCAGCTCTACTTTGGCAGCAAACTTTCTGGCCAAATAAGTGCTCTTTTGCATGCTGAAAACTGGAAATTCATAGCAATTTATCTCTTAGTAGCATCCAATGCACAGCAACACAGTTGTCTGATGTTTTAAATTATTAGAAGGGACTATGCCCCACTAAGTTTCATTTGTGCTTAGTAGCTCATAGCTATTGCATGGAGCTGAAATGACAGAGGTAAATGTTCTGGCTGATACCAGATCTTCCTTGTTCTACTCTGCCACCTGTTTTTCCTTCAGGATAGGAGAATGCAGGGTAAAGGAGCACAAGCTAAAAGAATGAGATTGTGCAGTGGCTACATTTCACTGGGCAGAGCACAGCACTGAAGTGTTGGGTTATTGGGTGTTTTCCTTAGCAAACTTGAACTCAAGAATTCTGCAGTAACATCATAGTTCCAATCTTGACTCAGGGAAGCTTGCAAGCCCTCATGGCTGCGCACAAAGAAAGTGAAAAAATTATCCTAAAATGGAGAATACATGAAGGAAGAGGAAAAAAAATTATTTTACCACTTCTAAGTCAATGTGCTGGCATTTGGCTTCTGATCAAAGCTTTTGCACTTCACAATCACACAAGTTGGTCAAGAATCTAGCAACATAGTGCAATTTTATGATGACCATAGGCCTCATGGAAACATTTCTCTTTCAGAAGACTTTTACCAAGGAGGGAGCAGCATTTCCCCTGGTTTCCTGCCACCTTGTCTCTCCCTGTGAGCTCTGCTCACTGAGGCTTCTGACCCAGACTAGGACTGCCTCAGGACCTAACTGCCCTAAATTAAAGCCTCAGGACCAAACTGCCCTGAATTAAATTTTTAAGACGCCTTAGCAAAAACTCCAGCAGTTCTGGAGGAGCTGGAACCTTGGTCCCTGCTGTGCCCCGCTACGCAGAGTTTTATGGAGTCTCTGCTGAAGCCAGCCATTCTCCTGGGCTTTGCACTTCATAGCAGAGATCAGTAACTCCTGCGTGCCAGAGATTCTCTGGGTTGAAATACCTGCCCACAATTTGATGGCTGCTAGAGGCAGCCACTGCTCAAGACCTTCAACTGCATTACATTTGAGGAATCCCATTTCACTTTCATGCAGTGACCTCTGTGTCCAGGTTAGCCATTCTTAGGCTGAGGTAGCTTGAAATACTGGAGTATTCACAGAACTATAACCTACAGGGAAGTAGATAGATAGATAGGTAGATAGACTCTGCTACACTGCCACACTGTCAGCCAGTTTATTAGGTATCATGCTACTTGCCTGCTCATATGTGTTTGCTCATATGTGTTGAGGCAAGCTCTGGTCTGTGGTATTTTAATTTGTTTTTCTCTACTTCCAGAAATGTAGATGATTCAGATTCTACTATTAACAGATACGAGTGTTTAGCACAACACATGACTGGCTGTGTGAGGAAGGGCTCTCATCCCACAGTCCTCAGTGCTACCATGTCCTTTTTTAAAGAGACCACGCTGGTACATGAAGCTGTAACTTTTCTCATTGAAGGGTTTTGTTGCTCTCTTTCTAACAAGATAGACATACTGCATCATCCCTCCCTCCAACAGAGAAGAAATCTGTTGAGGCTGTGACTCAAAATAAAAGTGGTGGCCCCACTGAAGACCACTGCCTCTCCTTTGAAGGTCATGTTAGATGTGATGTAGTAACATGAATTTTAGGTACATAATTACTAGTTGGTTTCCCAAGACAATCTGATGCTGGCACCCCATGCTGTTATACCCTAAAGGCTTGATTATTCTAGTTCTGCCACTGCCACTTAGAGAAGGCAGTGATTAGGAGCCCTAGAGCTCCTCATGGCATTGAAACACCCTCTCCTCACTGAAGCCATGAGCTTCCAGGGTGCCAGCCTGAAAAAGGTAGACCCCATTTTTCCTTTCTTCTAAAAAGTTAAATAGAAGTGTAGTTATAGTGATATTGGTTGTAGTGACATCTTCCCTATCCAATGGGTTTCTGCTCCCAGCTAGAACTTTGTGACACTCTCCTGCCTGAATATGTTTCTCAGAGTTGTGTTACCTCCCTGAAAGCCCTCACTACTTGTTTATGTGTTGCTTTTGTTTTACTTACCTATTCACCCATTTCTTGAATGCAGAGTGCTTGTATCTAATGAAAATATTTAATGACTGTGATTCAGCAAATGAGTTTTTAAATTATATGTTGTTGTTCTTACTATTGCTACTGCTACTGTATTAATAAATGTTATTGATGCTTATTAATATATCTTACTAACATTTAAAGAGAAAATACAATTGTGGATCAATTTATAAAGTTATTCAATTTTCCTAGGAACACAGAAAAGCATAGAATGTATCTAAACATGTAATTTTTCATTCAACATTCCTCTCTCTCTCTCTGACACAAAAATACTTACTACCATATTACCAGGCAATTTTTTTCTTTCATTAAGCTCACGTCTCAATGTTGTCATTGTTGTCATGTTGTATCGTGGGAAGGAAATGTTCACCATGGAGAAAAAAGCACAAAATCCCATGTACTTTACAGAAAGAAAAATCATTGATTGAAGACTGACTTCTTCAGAAATTTTTGAACTTGTGTGTAGCTTCTAAAAATTCCCCACCCACATTATTCTTTTTGAAGATCTCACAGAGCTTCTCCTTCCATTTCTTGCCATAAAACTGTCAGCTGAGTGTTTCATGGTGTTCATACAGCTCTCTACCATACAGGAAATTGACCTCAGTCATTTTCCTGTGAATACAAAAGACGCAAATAAACTCCATTAACCCTTTCAGTACATGTTATATTTACACACTTGTAACCTTGCATGTCTTAGAACAAAACATCAGTCTCAGTGGGAAATAGCAGTGGCTGTGGGGAGGGGTTTTTTATTAATGAACTTTTTGTTCTACTCATTGGGTAATTTATTTATCCACAGAAGATATTTGTGGGTGTTTTCATGTTCTTTACAACATTGCTTTTTCTAACAGCTACAAAATGTTTTTCTCATACAAAACTTCAGGATACTCTCTCAGACTAGAAAATTAACATCTGTTTTTCTACTTGATTTGACAGCCTGGTATGTTGTTGAAACAGAGCTGTGCCAAGAGCTCAGACCCAGCTCTAAATTATCAATACATGGTAGATATTTCTGATTTAGTTCTTGCTGAAGTCTTTTGCTGGATCATTAGAGATGGGCAGACTGCAGGAGATTAGGAGCTGTGAATACAATGAAAACAATGCAAATTCATAGTCTTTATCTATATTTTCCTAGACATCTAAACAAAGAGAAATTCTGGAGCTGTAAGGATATCTCACACTGTGGAATTCATAATGATTCATAATGTTCTGCAGATAATGGCTTATCAAAATAGACACACTTAGAAGTATGGATAAAACCATTTTATCCACCTGGATAAAATTTGCGGTACAAATGGGAGAAGACAAGGCAGAGGTCCTTAGCTTACACCATAATAAGAGGTGAGCAGTGATCATAAACTCAAGATTCAAAACCCAAAATATGTACCATTAACTTCATCTATCAGAATGTTTTGTCTACTACCTGTGAGTTTTGCATTCTTTTCCAAGAAATTCTTTATCTGTGCTATATTCTATCTGAATTCTGCTGTTGGAACCACTGAATAACAGCAGGTTGGAAGGAAATTCAATTACAAGACCAACCTAATCTCGCTGCATCTGATCATAGGGCAAAGTGAGTAAACGCAACCACCAAAGAAAACACAGATTCAGCTCAGAAAGGAACCACATGCAAATCATTTTAAAAGGCAAAATAGATCTTATTTCAGGGAAAGGATTTTTGACTTTCCAGTAGCACTCAGAAAAAGCTGCAGATGGTCCCTAAAATATTGCCAACTCTTCTCTTGTGAGGAAACAAGAGGCTTGCCATTCTTTTGCTTTGAACTCAGTCTTACATTCTCATAACTTCTGAACTGCTGTTCTACTTCCCACACTCCTGCTGAGGATATGTCACCATGTACTTTTGGAATATAATAATAATATTTCAGTAAGTTCAAACAGTTAATGATTATTTTTGAAGCCAGGTGTCCCTTTGTCCAATTTCATTAAAACTACTTATCTGGGGAATGGTGGGAACAAGAGAATATACCATTTCTTTCACAGCACTAACCTGGCTTATGCAAAAAAACCCCACAATTACAACCCTCAGAAATACAATAAAACTTCTGAAAAAAAAATTCCGAAGACTCGCAGTTTTCTTCAGCTTAAGTGATCAATAATCTATAGAAATGTTCTTCTGATTCCCAAAAATTTAATTCTGACTTTTCAGAAGGAAGTAAGAACTGAAGGATTTGATACCTGATCTGCCCTGGGGGCATTTACCTGTTGACCTACAGAGTTTTCTGTGTAACTTGTATAAAAATCATACAACTACTCAGGGTACTTATTCTCAAATGCCACACAAGGAAGGCATACATTAGTAAATGGCCCACAGATAAAAAGAGATTCCACAACAGTGAAGGCAGTCAGAGTTTTTTGTTTTCCTCTTCTTTATGAAAACACAAGTGCAACAGTTGGGCTAGGATGAGAGAAAAAATTCTCTTTTAGTTTTGGGTGGAAGCTTAGCTGTGATCCCAACTAAGACACGTACAGGATGTTCTAGCTTAGTGAGGGACCTAAGGGGTCTGGGAAGGTCATTTCTTCAAGCTGGAGTCATGTTGTCCCATGCCTACCAAGACGAAGAGTAAAAAAAGCAGTAAAAACATAAAACTTCCCTGCTTAAGGTTACATACATATTTTTGTGGTCCCAGCTTTGACTAAACACACTTTTGGGGTTATTAATTTCCTCAGTCATACTTTTAACGCCTAATACAACTGTAGACTGTATTATATAGCCAAACATGAAAGCTCCAATGAGTTCTTCACAAGGAGACACATGGAAATTCAACTTTTCTGAACTCTGCTACAAAAGCATATTTTGCTATTTCATTATTCAGACAGCACTTCCCTCTCCTCGCTCTTTTTTCCTCCTGCCAAGCCCATCAGGGATTTCTCTTCTACCTGTCCTATATTGTCCCTTCCTGCCTAGAAACAAAGTGGAAAAAGCATGAATGATAAACATAATGAAAAATAAAGGACTGAGTCACAGTCTGCTGTAAATTAAAATTACTGAAAGCCTGGTTCTCTCTTAAGAATGAAAGGTTGTAATAAAGAAAACATCCAGAAACTATGCAAGCTCCAAGTGTAAGTTGAGGACTCTATTAGGAAAAATGACATTAGGATATAAATGCAAACATTATTTTTGATGTCTGGATACAATTCAAAGAACTTAAAAATTAGAGAGTATTTAGGCATTTAAGAACATATTTTTAATTATACCTGAATTCTATTCAGTCAGATTTAGACTTATCCAGGATGCATTAAAATGTGTATTTTATAAGCATAGCCCATTCTGCCATGTAAAGTTAATCTCAAAGGCAATTCACATTAGTATCCATTCCCTTCTTGTATTAAAAACTGCTTACTAGTTCCAGTTTTCATTGCTTTCTGGGACTGAGTCTTTCCTTTAAAGAAGTAGAAGGAACGTGTTTTCCTTAGGATGCAGCATTTCAAGCAGTTTTCTCCATCTGTGTTGTTCCAGGGCTTGGGCATGGAGACTTTGGAGTTCATGTTCAAGTATTGATGTCTGGTTTTTTCACTGGAACACCCTCCAAGCTGCCCTCCACCATCTGCACAACCTACTTATTTTCCTTTTTCAATGGAAAAAGCCTCATTAAGGAACAAAACTTATTTCAAAAGGCAGAAGATGAGTCTGGACAGTCTGAAGAAAATTGCAGCTAATTAAAAGAGAAGCTTACAATATCTAGATTTTTATTACCTTTTCCAGTGACCCATATTTTAAAGCTCTGCAGTTACTCATGAAGAAACTCTATTTGAAAATGGTGCTTCTGTCATTAAGCAAATTTATTTAAACCTAGCATTTCTACCTCCTCCATTGTCTATTTTCTAATAGAGCCCAAATTGTGATTTGCTCCTGTCTCTGGTAAGTTATTTTGAGCCTTAACCACTACCTCAAGTGAAGTTAGTACTCAGTGTTATGGGTCTGACCAGTGCCATGCTCAGCTCAAACTCACCTTGAATGCCATAAGTTTTGGACTGGAGTAGATTCCTTGTATAAATATATTGCTCACAGAAGAGAGGAAACCTAAGCATCTTTGACTTGCCATCCAGGAGATTTATGTTTCTATGTCAGCTGGATAACTAGAAAGACTCCAGGGTTTTTTACATTCTTGCAAGGGGATATTGCTTTGGGCATCAGAGTAGCCACTGGAATCATATGAACACACCTGAAAATACAAATGGTGTTTATTCTCACCCCAGAAATTATGCTGTGCCATACTCAAGTGCAGAACCATGTTGATAATTGCTGAAAGGTGCAAAAGAGAGTCTAGGGAGTGAAACCCAGAGGAGCAGGAAGAGAGCTTGGGACAGCCTCAGCAGCACCCCAGACCACAGGAATGCCATCAGACCACCTCACAGCATCTGTGGTCTGGGCATTTGGAGCTTCTTTTCTGCCTGCCTTCAAACAAATGCACATACAGAACACTAAACAGTCTAACTCTAATTAGGCATCAATACCTAGTTGACAGTTATCCTGCTAAATTACCTGTCCATATTGTTCTTAGCAACATTAGGATTTTAGATGTTGTTTAACCCAAAATTCTGTATCAATCAATGTATCAAGTGGTGTTTTCATGCATTTAAAATAATCCCTTACAAATCTGGTCATTTTTTGAGTGGTAAAATGAACAAAATCTTATTGCCTATAGATTTGCAAAATTGTGATATTTAATAAGAGTTGAACTCCAATTACTATCCTTGCCACAAGTGGGAATTTTAATAAGATCTTTCCTAATCTTCACGTTTGTTTTCACAGAAATTATAGGAGCTTCATATCCTTGAGACCCCTTCATCATCAAATGTGTTCAAATTAATCCCTGATTTCAAGTTATTAGAAAGGAGACCAACAGATATACTCATAGACATACACAATAATTCCCTAAGTCTCATCTCCTTAGGAATATAGGTTTTCAATTTATACTGAAATCAAGCAAATCAAGCAAGTTTAAAAAAATTAATTTGAGGTAGAACTTTAAAAAACATATTGTGATATGATGAGGTTGGAGACAATCTCAGTCTCTAATCTCACAATTCCTTCCCATAAAATCTGGCCCCAAGTTTTGGCCCTATGTCAAGTACCACACAGGAGAAGATCATTGGGGAAGAAGACCAAATAGGTCAGGATTTTTTCTTTTTCCTCAGTAAGTGCACAAGAGAAATCCAGCCTTGTTTCGAGCAGGAACAACACAGAGAGATGTCTGCCATAGCCTCCCACCTCTCCGGAGGCACGGGCACTAGAGCTCAGCCCAGCTGACCACCCTCCTCTTCTCCAGCAGCATGGCAGCAGCAGTGTTCCCAGAGCAGGGCACCTTGGAGACAAAACTGTTTGTGTTTACAAGAGCTGCTTTGCCTGGGATGTGTCACGGAAACATCACTGCTCCAGCAACAACTTCAAACTCATCTCTATAACCATGGAAGCCAAACCGTATCCCATTGTTAATGAGCAATGAGGCTCTGATGGAACCATGGAAGTGCAGATCTGAGGACAAACACCAGAAACTTATGTGGGTCTACTGGGGAAAATTAAGAGATTTGTAATCACACACCTAAAACAAAGAGAACAACAGTATGTTTAAGATGGGATTTGACAGAATTTTTTCCTTATATTTCAGTGGTTGGTAAATAGAACTATTGTATTTCAGCCATCTTAGTGACATCTGAATTAAAATATTATTAAAAACATCATAGAACTTCCAAAGCTCAAGGCAAAAAGATCCTGTATTCACAGTGAAAATGTATTAATTTTGAAAAGATACAAACCTCAGTGTCTGAGAAAAATCAGGCAGTAGTAGCCACCATTTTCACTGCTGGAAATTAAAATAAACTGGATTTTTCAGGGAATATGTTCAGAACCTAAGGACTGTATCTCCTGTCCATTTAGACCAACCTGTCTTTCCAGTCATCTGCAGTGGTCTTTCAGTGGTGTTAAAAATGCTATATAATTTTAGTAACAGGTTTTCACAACCCACTGGTTTACAGTCTTCCACATACACCCTAATTTCACTAAAGTATGCCCCTGGTTTTAGAGGTTTTGCAGCTGTTCCAGCTACAGCTGTCCAGTGTCTCTGAACATTTCTTGAGGTTTATTTTTTTCTGCCTAGATCTGCCAGGGTTAATTGTTACACAGAAAGTCCATGCAGGACAGCCCTGAATGTAAAAGTAATACAGAGAAAAGTAGGAAACACCTCACCACAGTGAACTCCCTCTTCAGTCAGAAGATACTGGCATGAACTCTCTCACAACGTACCCACAACCTGTTTAAGTGTACCAGCACCACTAAACAATCATTTGCATTTATTATTATTTTTACTCAATTCAAAGGCTGATGTCAAGATGTCTGAGGCAAGGAAAGTACATGGTGCATTTTTTAAAAATCCTCAATTTGATTGGAGTTTTCTGTTTTCCTTGGGGTTTCTCTACCTTTTTTTTCTTCTTGGTTTTTTGGGTTTTTTTTTTTAAGCTCTGTTCTAAGAAAAGGAAAGCGGGGGATTTACTAAAAGCAAGGCAAGTCGGTTAGTTATGAGTCACCTTCATGACTTATAAAGGATCTCAAGTTGTTTGGAGTGGGCTTTCTTCACCTAACAAATGCTGAAGGGATATCAGGAGACCAGCCAGACCAACACATCTCTGTGGCAACTGCTCCTGCCTCATTTTTCATTTACCTTCTTTTTCTGTCTCTCTCTTTTGCTCTCTCTGTCTTTAAAAGGAAAAAAAAAAAGCCAAGCTGAGTGATTATGGTTAACCTGTGAGATGGAACAAAGGAAGTCTGTGGCCTTCTTTCTTCATTGGTTTTGCTTGTATCTCTGTGCAAAGACACTGCCTCATAGCAGGTAGGTTTTTCAGCTTGGTTCTTTGGTGTTTGTTTATTTTTGCATGCACTTTTTTTTAAAAATGAGAAGCTTGTGTGTTAAAGGAGATGGGCCAAGGGAGGGGCCCCTAGGGCAGGGCTTAGAGGACTCAAGGGACAGGGAGGCTGAACTTTAAACCCTTGCACACATGCAGAAATACTCTAGCAGGCATCCTTACGGAATAAGCCTCCAGCTATCCAGACTCACACAGCCTCCAGAGAATGCAAAGGCAGTCCCCTTGCTGTCTTTGAATTCACCTTCATGGTGACCCCATTTATCTGGTGGGACAGCACACAGGAAAGATGCTTGCATGCTGCTTGTTAAGCTCATGCACTCCTCCTTTTGTTCCGAGGTCAACAGTTTAGAAGACCATACGACATGGAATAGAATTTCTACAGCATTTCAATTGCCTACTTGGAAGAGTTTCATAATGCATCTGCAGTTACTCTCTTGCCTACAGCTTGTCAGAGGCATTTTGAGGTGTGGAAAAGTTAACTGTGTAACTTTTATAATTTTGACCAAAGTTTTGGGTAATGTGTCAAGTTTTGGTCCTCATTTCATAAATAAGCAGCAGAGAAATGCCTTCTTTAGGATACACCCATTAGACTTGCACCATTTGCTATGGTTTTTTAAATTCTTTTTAAAATGAACGTGATTCAAATGCCAATATAAGAACTCAACATAGCTTTCTTGAAATCCCTAATCACATCAACAAAACAGGATCTCCATGCTCAGCATTAATACTTGCCTGGTGAAAACTCTAAGGTTTTATTTGATGATAAAAATTTGCTCTGGATTCAAATTTTGGCAGCAAATATCTAAGTTAAGTAATTTATTCTACTAGCTTTTCAATATGGCAATTTTTAATTTACAAAGGAGCAAGCAAAGTGGCTGAAAGTTAGTACTAAAGAAATAGATTATCCATCCACTTGAGCCTGGGGGCATGTTTATTGTACAGGAAAGTTTTCAGCAGAGAAAAGCTTTTTCTGTCTATGTACACATCTTTGGAGCTCTCCCAGTATCTTAAAAACCTGAATTCAGTATTTTATTTATGTTTTTAAAAGAATAGGTTTACTTTCTGAGAAATTAGATGAGAAGACTTAAAAACCTCCTGAAAATGTAAATAGTGTATCTGAAAATAGATGGTTGTATACTGTTCATATGTAACAGCCTTTTGTAGGTGATTAAAACATTCATAGAATTGTTACTTGTATTAGCTCTAATTCTCTTTCAGTCAAAATTAGATTTCTGCTATTCAAAGCTAAAAACATCTCTGAAACTGTTACATTCCATTTTGGTCTTATTTTTTACCAAAAATGGGTTTTTCCATGACTGCAGAACAATAAAGATTCAAAAGACACTCTCAACTACCAAAGCATCAGGCTTGGGATCTATCACAGTCTAATTCCTCCAACATGACCATGAGTTTACATACTCATGTATGAGCACTGCAGATTTCTGGCCTTGGTGAACTGCCTTTCCTCTCACCAGAAAAGGACTTTATAGAGGTGACAACATAACCCTAAGCATCATCAGATAAGGCTTCCTAAAAGGCAAGTTCTAAATTCTTTTTGCTGTTTGGAGAACACCTTTTATCTTTCTAAATTGTCTACTGAATTTTGCAGAGTTGGCATTACTTTCCTAAGCTGCACATGCTTTTCACAAAAAAAAAAATATATTGGGAAGTACTACCAAAGCTTGCATGTCTTCTATCAATCCAGCGGCAAAAGGTTAAATTTTATTCCAGATTTGTGACAAAGAAGCCCCTCCAGTTGGGCAATAAGTAAATAAGAATTTGGTCATTAGAACTAGAGAGGCAAAACCAACTAAGATTCACATAACCAGACTAATGAGCTAGATGTTTCTAATCCTTCAGTGGACTACTGTAAGTCCCCTCAGAAACTTGAGGTACCATATAAAAATGCCCAAATGTACAGGTGGGGAAAGAAGCATTTGTCACAAAGTACTTAGTTTAACTAAGTACTTTGAACTACACTTCTGATGATACTTCTGAAGGGATTCTGACTCTTTAATTGTACAGCTTCCATGGAGGCAGTAGCAGTGAAAGCAGATATGAAGTCTGAAAATTAAAATAAAACACACACCTATCTGAGGTCACTGCAACAGATGAAGGAACAAAAAAGCAGATGAGTGGATGGGACCTAATGACCAGAGGTGAGCAGATAAGATAGGAAGGATACATGTTTTATTCTGATTATAGTGCAAGAAAGACAGTGCTGGAAAAGGGAAGAGGAAAATCACACCAGATCTTATGAGCTTTTTCTTTATTAATGTTGCAAGGGAAATTACAGGGGATTTTATTTCATTATATGTAAACCTGGGTAGATGGTCACTGTTTCCACTGATGTGAAGGCTACATTTTAGAGCTGTTTGAGGAGACAGCAGGGAGCAATACAGGTATTTGTTCATGTAAAGGAAACCTGACAGCTGTACAAAAGGCTGTTACAAAGGTTCAGCAAGAGGAAACACGTGTCATTTCTCACCGCTTCCTGATGAAGCATGATTTGTATTTCTGCCTTTTGCACAAAGCCTAACAGTTTGCAGTGTTGGAGGTGCTATGCAGCTTTCAAATCCAAAACTGAAATGCAAGTACAGCAGCCTAGACAAAACTATTCCATGACATAAATCCAAGATCACGGGAGTAGAAAAGCCCCGAAGTAAATTCTCACCTGTGGTTATGGCCTTGTGTTTTGCCAGGAAGGGCTGGCTCTGGAGTTAAGCTACAGAGACCAAGTGCTGCCCAAAGTCTCACTTCTATCAGTGCTCAACACTACTGCGGGAAGTTAGCATGGGCAAGTACAGCACTCATTCAGCTTCTTTAGAGAAACAATTATTAGATTATTCAAGTGATCAGTTTCAAAATTCTGTATTCTCGAAGTTTGAACTCAGGCAGACTGAAAAGTACTGTCAACCACAAATGGCTGCTGCAAACCACAGATAAAAGCATTTGCTTTTTAGCAAAACCCATTTAAGACATGGAATAATTAGAGTTTAGAAGCATGGTGTAAAGAATGGCAACCTGGAATACATATAAGAGAGTGAAAATTAACAAACATATTCTACAAATACTCTAGGGGCAGTAGACTTGGAGGTGACAGAAACTTTTGGTATGAAAGTTCTTGTCCTATTGCCTAAAGTGATCCTTTTCCAAAGCTTAATGAAGATAAATTTAGTGCTTCCAGAAAAGGAACTGATGTTTTGCACTGAGCCCTTCATACATATGTTTGCCCACTGGGTGACATCAAGTGAATAAGAATTTAGGGACTTAAAGACATTAAAAGCACAGTAATTGAATTCAAGAATAATTTAGGTTAAAAGATTCTCTGAAGATAATAAAATTCAAAGCCCTGCTCAAAGAAGGTTCAATGCAGAATGAATTTAGGTAAGACAATAAGCTTTTACTGACAGGAATTACATGTTTGCTTTCTTCCTTAAAAAAAAAATTATTACTTTAATTTGGATCGTCTATCCTCCTCCCCTTGCCTTTGTCTCTCACCCCACACACACATACCACAAACAGACACACAACATTTTATCACAGGTTTAAAAACTGTTCACTTCACTGCCCACAAATGCAAATCTTAAACCACATCTCTCCATGCCCAGCTTTAGTGGGAGTTTACTCTGAACACTCACCAGAGCTCTGAATCATCACTTTAAACCCAAGGTTTGGAAATTTCTAAACCGCTTTTTTTCTGCCTACCAGTGTTTTATATTCACCTTGGAATTTTTGCTTGCCACTCACATATTGCAGCCATGTACAAGGCTGGTTTCATTTAGAGTGGCACAAAGTGAAAGGTAATTTCCCTAAAATCTCTAAATTAGATCACACTCTTACTATGACATTTTAACTTCCTCATAAAACATGTGTTAGTAACAGTAAGGAAGTTATAAAAGTACATAAGTTTCTTTAAATTTACATACACGAAAAGATCTCCAAAACTGCCTCATATATGTCTCATTTCTCATACAGGCTTTCTTCTTACTTTTTGATTAAACAACAGAAAGGTGGTTGTTGTTTTTTTAAGTGGTTACTGGGAGACCAAAGAGAAAACAAACAAGATTTGACTATTTATTAACTCTGCACAGGAGCTGATACTTTATTTCAGAAGGATAGATAAAGAAAAATATATTTCATTCAAGACATACTTAGCAGAAAACTAAAAGGGGATTACTTAGGCCTTTCTGAAACTGCTTGGAAAGACTGTCTCAACAATTCAACCCTTATTATGATGTAAGTAACTGAAAATTATAAAAATAAATCAGGTAGTTTTAATATATAATGATGATTCTCTACCCTTGCTTTTACTGAGTGTATTTCTATTTCATTATGTGATTTCTTTGCATATTTTTGAAATTGCTGATTTCTAAAACTGTACCTCCTTGTTTGTTTCCAGAGGAGAACTGATAATAGGCTGAAAGAAGTAAAAAAGTGTTCAACTTTGGTCAGAAAGATTCAGCACCTCAATTTTATGGTCAAAGCATCTGTTAATGGACTGGTTAATATTATGAAGCAATTAGCAAACAGTTCAACACAGACAATTATATTCATTAATCTCATACTAATGGTTAGAGGTAGGTACGAGAGTGTAGGAGCCCTGCATATGGATTCTAGACCAGCAACTACATCTGTCCAACAGCTTTTCTTTCTGCTTGTTTATACCAGAATCCAAAGGAATATTTGTTGCCTAATCATCAACCTCATATACTGATGAAACTATGATTGTGTTTTAGCTCTGTTTTTCACATCCTGCTAAAGAGTCAGCTCTGCTGAGAGGCATTTTTTCTTAGTTAAATCAGAATAAATCAAGTAATTTTTTGGTTTTGTTTCTTGGGGAGTTTAAAACATTTTGAGGAATTAGGCTTATATTAGAAGTCTTCATTAACTGATATCTAAAGGGATACAAAATTAAGCAAGACCATGCTGCAATCTGTATTCTTCCTGCTCACAGCAAGCACAATGCACTCACTGCTCAATGCACTCTGGTTGTCTCTCTCTAACTAAAACAATTGCAAGTTTGACTGGGTTTAAATGTACAGCAGATGGTTCCTGTGTATTTAACTGCAATAATTCCCTCTCTGATGGTTCTCCATCCTCTGCCATAATTTCTTGATATATTTTTTTTTCCTTTTTTTTTTAGGTATGTCAAGGGGAAAACCCAGTGCTTTGAGTTCTTTATGTCTCATACTCCAACCTCTGAAGTTCTTCTGCTGGCTGTATGTTGTTAATGCTAATCGTGATAGGGGTTTTGCCTATGACTGACTCCTACACGTTAGCATTAACACTGTACGATGCCTCTTACCAGAATTCACATGGAACAAACTGCTGCTCTGGAAGGAAAACAAAAATCATGAATCAGTCAGTGCTATGCTGGGAAAAAGCTGTGCTCTACATGTAAAAAGCCAAGTTGTTCTACATACAGGCATGCTTGCTAGAATGCTTGCTAGGTACAGAGTCCGGAAAAGCAGTGAAAAACTAGCAGCTTTGTGTATTAGCAAGTCCTTACTAGAATGTCGAATGTGTAACATTTTGAACACAACAATCTGGGTTTTACTTTATCACTTTTTAGCTCTTTTGGTTTTACTTCCTACACAAATATTTCATTTCTTCATTTTTATTTAGGAAAGAAAAATGATGGATTAAACTTTTGGTGTGTACAACTTGTATTAATTTCTACATAATTTTATTATACCTTATAATAACCTTTATTATAAGAGAAAAAACAGACAGAAAATGTTTCTTTGAGATTCCATTGTCAGTTCTTTAGGAGAAATGGGTCAATGTGTCATTAGAAGAAAATGAAAGTATCTTTAGTTTACTTTAGGATTACCTGTGCATTTCAAACTATAAGAAGTCTTAGAAAATTGTGGAGAAACAGGAAAGTATTGTTATATTTATTTTGTGGAAGGTCAAAATAGTTCCTGAATATTCAGTCACAAAACCTGAGTGACAGAGCCAGTCCTTAAAACTCTCTCTCTCTACTTAAATCTGCTTGGGGAATAGTTTAGCTCTGAAACATTAATTTGATGGAGAACAAAAGGGAAAACTAAAAAACTCAAAGTACTCATCATAAATTAAGAAATATGGTTAATGTTTGTGCTGTATCAATATGAAAACCTCTTTCTGTTATCAGTGTTCCGCCTGTGAATTGCCAGTACAAAGAATGATCACAGAGCATTCAAGACCACAGAAACTTACAAATCAGTGGTCTCCATAAAAAGTGTCCCATACAAAGAGTCTCACTGAATGTGATTTTTACACTCAGAGAGAATTGCTGCAGGGCATAAATGTTTTCCAAATCAGGCTCTAGGTTAAGTGGCTCCCACAGGACACATACAGCTGGGGGGCCATAACCACCAAAAGGAAAAGCCATTTTTATCGCTTCCAAAATCAGAGCCATAGCTCTGAGAGGAAATTCTCAAAGTGGTGCAGTGTATGTTGGTAAAGAAAAGCATACTCCTATTAACTTCCCAGAGAATATGGCTTTCAAAGCAGGAAGAAAATTGTGGTAAAAGAGAGGAGAGTCAAGAGACAATCACTGAAGCTCAATTTGATTTCCCTGTCCATTTGAGGCTACATTCAGCAGCATTGGTTTCCTAAAGCAAAGATGATCCTAGAGCACATATCCTATATGTATAGACACATGTCAATAGGTGTCTTAAGGAAGAAACAGATCTTTCCACTCACCATCCTGATTCATAGTCATGCCATAAAATCAAGTATTTGTTCCCTCACATTTTCTCTCTTTAAAATGTGAGGAACTTGCAAATTTAAGAAATAGATAGCAATTATAAATATGATCCACTATAAGACCAATTATGTGTATTCTTTCTGCATAGCTGATTCCCCAGAAAAGCAGATGTAGTTAGGTTATGGATATTATATTAGCAGATACTAAAATAATAGGTTTTCTTTTCACTCTGAAAAAATGTTAATGCTGTCCATGACTGGGGTTAAGTCTCGTGAAAAACCACAGCATGATAGCATTACCATTTTCAGATGGTTGGTGTTCTTCAAGAAATACTCACTGTCAACTCTTCCCATCAAATGCCTTTATGCTACCAAGCCCCTATGTCTGCAAAAACTAGTAAAATAAATATAGCAAGTTCACTAGCTTCAAATATAACAAAGTACTGTGCTGAGTGGAATAGTGCTAGATAAGTTACCAAAAAGCAGTAGATTACTCCTGAACAGAAGTTAAAATAGAAAGGGAAACTTGTTCTGGCTGCTGTCATGAAAGGACTTGATGTCTACTGATGATTGTTTTCATCACTTGCCTGTGTTCAATTTCCCAGGGAAGACTTACTGCCTGGTAAGAAAACGATAACTCTTTCTTAGCATTTAATTTCTTCTGTTATGAAATAAGTCATACTATATTCTAATTGCCTTTTCTATCTCCAAAACCCAGGATAACATGAAATACAGACTATTTCTTTGGAAAAAATTTTCTCAGTTGGTTATACGTGTCAGCTGAACACTGTCAATCTTCCTACTGCCACCTCTTAGGATCAAGACACCATGTAGCTTTAACCTCAATACAGGGTTTTCTTTTTTTGGATAAAACCAGTAAACAAAAGGGAAAAATTAAAAGTTTCAACTCTTTCAAACAAGATGCAGAAGGAACAACCTGAATGTGAGAAGCCATGAAGCTACTACTGAGATGTGCAACAAGGTAGAAGGCTTCAATTCCTGCCTTCTCCCCCATTGCCATAAAACCCTGGAATGGGTCGGGTTCAAAGGAACCTTAAACATCATCCTGTTCCAGCCCTGCCCCCGGCACAGGCAGGTACACTTTCCACTAGATCAGGATGCACCAAGCTCCATCCAATCTGACCTCAAACATTTCCAGGGCTGAGGTACTCACAAGTTCTCTGAAGAACACATTCCAGTGTCTCACCACTTTCACCATAAAAAAAATTCTTATTTGTTCCTTATCAGAATCTGGCCAGTATCAGCTTCTGTTCATGTATACTGGCCTAAGTGACCCTGCCCTCCCCTTTCTCCACTTTGCAGCATTGTGTCCTCCTAGATTCTTCCTTAGCTTTAGTGGGTTCTGCAGTTCTTTTGCTGAGTAAAAATTGCCTCTTTACACACAGAAATTAAATAAAAAGAAATAGCCAAGAAGGGGAATTGGCTAAATTCTTCAGTATCTTTTGCCCATCTATCCACCCCTAATCCCTGCAGTTTCCTATAGTGTTCAGTATAGAAAATAGCAACATCTACTTTCTTGTCTCTTTTTGAACTGATCAATGATGGTGTCTTCTGACAATTTCCAAGATTGGGGAGAAGATAGGGCCAGGCCACAGCGTAGGCAGGAGAGTGCACAAACATCCAGAATCCACATTCAGTCAGAGCTTTGCCATACCCATTTTGATATTTTATATAACCCCATAGCTTTAAGTTTGGTATACAGTGATAGTTGCAAGTATGTGTCAGAGCACAGCCCCAAACAGCCAGCCAGGCTGGTATCACCCTGCAGTTCAGCTGAAGTTCAGAAAACCTAAGTAAAAAAGAGAAAGGAAGCATCGCTCTAACCCAGCTGCTGCAACAGCCTTCTCAGCAGACAATTTCAGCATTTTATGCACCAACAGTCAATGGTAAAATAAATGGCCTTGAGCTCAGGGTCCCATCTCCCTGCTGCTCTGTGGCAGCTGAGGGAACTGAGCACTGCTTCCATTTGTTCTCATGCTCATTCAAGAAATGTTCAGGACTTTTCTAGCTGTGCCAAAACCAGTACCAAAACCACTACACTATCACCTAATACAGATCAGGCAGGGAGTACTCAAAATACTCTATGAGCCATCCCTCCCAAAAAACAGATATTCTTCCATGCACACATGGCTCTGAATCCCATTTTGGCAGAACAGACTCTAATCTACATTCCTATTTCAAAATGTGCTTTGTTGAGAATGAAATGAACACTATTGCCCAGTTCTCTTAAGTGTTGCTGTGCTCTGTGAGAATCCTGATGCTTTTCAAAGGCATCCTCCAGCCACATCTCTCCCTAAGGAAGACCTGTCTTCTAGACCCCATGGAAGCCAAGGTGTGAGATAGGGGAGAGTTCTGTAGAAGTTTGAGCTTCCACCACTGTATGCACGACCTCCAGGGAAGGGTCTACTACAGACCTCAACAGCATTTTCAGTATTTTCAGTATTCAGTATTCATTTTCAGTAGTTGTGCACTTGCAAAAGTCTCTTTTGTGGGGATTCACCTGTGGGGCAACTTACCTGCTCCTCCAACCAAAAAAACCCTCAAACCCCAAACATAACAAAAAACCAAAATTAAACCCCTCTCAAAATTAAACCCAGGCCCCCAAAAAAGAACATACCAGAAAAGTTCTGAAATTCCAGCTAGGGTTAAAAACCGTATATTCCTAAGGGATAGCAGCACTCTCACCTTCCTCTGCAGCTGATGGAATGCAGGAGGAATTCTGGATACCCAAAATAGCAAGCAGACATCAGGGGACTCTCTGGGTTGTAACAGAACAAGCTTAAGATTCAAAACAGATCACCTGGATTGGATCCCAAAATTCAGATGGAAAATTTTCACTAGTCTTGGATTAATCAAAGATGGCAAGTACTGCATTAAACAACAAAAACTAACCAACCAACCAAGCAAAACTAGAAGAAAACCTCGACAAAACCCCAAAAAACAACACAAACAGCAAATTGTTGTGTTTCTTAAAACAAGAACCAATGCCTGCTTCTTCAACAGCACCAGAACAACAGGTTCAGAGCCAAAGTACACTCTGGCAAGTTCAATTTCATGAAAATATATAGAATGTGTAAATACATATGTCTACTTTGAAGGTAAACTTTGAATCAACATTCTTGTTTAAAAACAAATAAGCATCTGATACCATTATAAAAAGTCCTCTGCAACATTAATCAAGAGGAAAAAAAACCATCAATTTTCCAAGTATCCTGAGAAGACATGGGTTATACCTAAATGTATTTTACTGAGCTACTACCTGCTCTCACATCTGTGGCGTCAACTGCTTAGGAACCATGTGATGCAGTTAATGGTAAAAATAATAATTTGGATAAAATTCAGAGAAAATATCTTCACTTCAAAAACTAATAAAAATTTCCTCTGGTATAGTGAGAACAGTTCTAATGAGTTAGGGATGAAAACACAAAACATCAGAAAATATCATCTAACAAAACCCCTTTTGAAATTTAAAGTCACTATTTTTAAATATCAAAGAAATAAAATGCATAAATCTTACTATGCTGGAGATGGAAGTAATGAACTACATTCTTGGTATTATTCTGGAAAATGATCTTTAACAGCACTTGTGCAGCAGAAAGAAATCATTAAACTCCAAGAACTTTCTGGCTTTTACATTCTACTATTTTTGTATTGGTAAAGCAATGGCAATTACACCTTTACATACCTTTAAGGGCATCTGTTTAGGACACTATTTGTCTCAACTTTCAGTTGCAATAGGCAACAACATACGGATGGATACATGCAATTACTGTGGCCAAGGTGTCCTAGTTTAGGACAAATTAGGGGAAAATCTCCAAAGGAGCCCCCTTAAAGGAAAAACCAACCCTCCACTACTCCGCCCCTCCCCCAGCACTCACCGGGTTCGGGAGGAATTACCTCAGAGGGAAAGTGGAAAAAACTTATTTATTAAGGAACAACAAAAAAAACCACTCCCCAACACAAGAAGAAACAGTCCAAGATGACAACAAATGTTTTCACCAATCCGAGAGGGGGTGAGCAGTCTCTGTTGGGGAGGGTGCCAGAGCGTCTTCCAGGTGCAGACTCCGGGCGGGTTCCCAAAGTCCCCGAATCAGGGCCCGAAGCCGGTCCGATGTCTTCAGGGGAGGGGAGGAAGGAAAGAAGGGGAAAAACAAAAGTGGAAAAAAATAGAAAAAAGCAAGCAAAAGAGCAAGCGAGCAAAGCACGCCAAAGCAAGCCTAAGCTAGCAGCAAAAAAAGCCAAACCAAAAGCCAGCAGCCGGCGGAGGGGCCAGGTCACAGACAAAACAAACTGAGAACATGGGAACAGGGAAAAAAAAACGATTGGGATACAAAGCATGAAAATGTCCTGTCACCCCAGGACACAAGGTAAGGACAGGGGCAACTTGCAAGTTATTGCAGATAAAATATTACCTTCCTGCCCCCCACTCTTTTTTTCTTTAACAAAACCTTTTAAGTGGACTAAAATATCTTGTGTATACCTGTGTTTATACTTATCTATTATTTAGGTCACACAATTCAAATTAATTACCCAAGACATTTCTGTATGAGGCACAAACAAGTCACGTAGAAATACATATTTTATTATGTACATTTAGAGGTTCAGATTAATTTAAATTGATACAGGTTCTCCTTCTTTATTTCCATCTTTTGCCTCAAGACATTGTGCTGCTGCTTCCAAATATGTTTCTTCAGTGACCTGCAGAAACATACCAATCTTGTTATACTTTTTAAAATTATTTCACTCTCCTATATCCTGAAAATCCTCCCTTCATACTGTCACTGTAACAAGAATGGACAATCTACAAAGACTATTATCTTCTCCAAAATTAAACAACCTAAAGGACAAGAATATTCAAACTAAGTTCACGAAGATGCCATGGGGCAGGCTCAGATCATATCCTTTGCTAACAAGTTTAAGAAGACTTGAAGTACTTTTTTTTCTGTCTCCTGCCAAACAAGTAAGTAAAATTATTGATTGGAAGACTCTAAAACAGCTGCTCTTTAATTCCTACAAAGACTTCCTATGTTTAAATATGTCTTGACAGTGGTTATTGGGTTATATGTGGGTTGTAATATTTATAGTTTCATTTACCTTGAAATATTTTTAATTGGACAAATCATATCAATCAAATAGTACATGATGCTTTTTTAAATGGTGCAATGCTTTTTTATAACAGACCTCAGAAAAAGTGCTACTATGTCCTCTAATAAACAAGCAGTTAGATTTCTGATTTCCATTCACCTGTGAATATTTCCATTCCTAAGGATATGTTCTTGAGTATACTATCTGCCTCTAATCATTCAAATTGTCCTCTATCAGAGCATACCTTTGTATTTGGTAACCTGTACTTCACCGCTAGTGAGACTTACCAGCCTCTTTGATCTCTCCAGCAGGTTGTGCCACACAGTGTGGTGAGCCTGTGTGAAACGTCATTAAATGATGTTAACAGAGGTAAAAAATAATCTTATCATGGAATAGATTCTGACAAATGTATAAAAATTATGGCAAAAAAATATAATAATGCCCAGTTCAAATGTTCAGTTTAACAACTTAAAATTTTGGTGTCCAATTTGCCCATATTCATGTGAGGGACTTAAATAAATGTCTACTACCCATCACATGCCTCATCCCTGGAAGTGTTCATGGCCAAGTTGAATAGAGCTCTGAGCAACCTGGTCCAGTGGAAGGTGCCCCTGCCCATGGAAGGGGAATTGAAACTGTATGAACTTTAAGGTCCCTTCTAATCCAAACTATTCCATGATTCTATGATTAGAATTACACTGTCGCCCTGAGTTTTAGCCTTCTGATGTTTTAATTTCTATGATAAAGTTTCTCACTAAGTTTTCTGTAAACACGCAAATGGTTTTGTTAACTGTCCCTTTGTTTTTCATTCCTTCTCCTGGGAGGAGAAAGGTTTGATGGACTCTTCTATTGACCAGTGTGATTGGAGAGGTGGTGATCTCTCTCTCCAATCCACGGCCGTTCTCAAAACTCTATATAATGTGTGAATCAAAATAAAGTGAAATTCTTCTCTGCCTTTTACTAGCTGAAGTCGCTGTGTCTGCATGTTTCGTGTCACGCTCTATAGTGACAATCCACTGTGTGGAATCCCTGAGGAGTTAATTGGCAAAAATGGGAATTATGCTTAGGAAGAGAACAGAGAGATGACCTGAGGAACCCTTGAAAACTTCTCCAACTAAGACAATAGCACATGTGCTAGACCACAAGGTCAAAATCATGTAAGTCAACAGGAATGGGAATAAAGACTCCTTCCTCCACCTTAAGTTCTGCAAAGCCTTTAAGACTCGTTAGAGCTAGAACTTTTTTTTTTTTTGCTGCTACTTTTTACTTTGGTGTAATGAAATTCTTAGAATGGTATATTTATCATGAATATAAATACAAAGTTCTGCTCCTTTAAGCACTGTCAGTAGCCGTGATGTCAGAAGACTGGCATGCACAACTTAAGCCAGCTGAATGAAGTATCTGTGCAGGAATTATACAACTGAAACAACGCTTTCCTTACTGAAAAATAACATCATGGGCCCTCTCATGCAAACTTTTCTAGTTCTGACTGCCCATCCACAACAGTTTCAGGAAAATGAACACTAAATACTCAATACAACCACCATTGGGGCCCTCCCTTTCTACGGCTCTCAACTATGAATTTCGTTTAGCTACCAACACAGCGCCTAACCAAGATGGAAACACAGGTAAAATGCTCTAACTTAAAGAAGGAAAACCTGTGCAAAATGGATTACTTACCTTCAAATGGACTGGCAAGGATACACCCTGGAATCTCCTTATCAGCTCAGACTGGTCAGTCTGAAGATTATGGGCTGCCGTTATCTCATACTGGAAACAGAAACTTGTCCTTGGAATATGAGGACCTTCACTAATATCTACAAAGTCACCAAACCTGGGGGGAGGAAAAAAAACCCAGCTTACATGCCAAATATATTTGGAGTGAAATACAAGGAGATTAGGTTTCATTTTTGATTAGCAAATTCCAGTCAACAGAAAGAAAATCCACACGAATCCCAACCCAAATCTAAACAAACTCCAGCTCAACATTTTTAAGTTTCCTAAAGCAAAAGTACAGGTCACACAATTTACTTAAATGAACTTAGTAAATTTAAACCTCAATATTAGGAAAGTATCTTAGGTTTAAAAAGTCTTTGATGCCATGGTGGCTCTGTAACTGGGACAACTGTCATTCAGCAGAAAAAGATTTGTCTCCAAGATCACTGTTTTCCACAGTACAGTGTTTACAACCTGCACAGTTATTTCCCTTTCCAATTCTTGGAAAACTGCAAGTCAATTAAGAAAAGAGAGACAGCATAGTACAGCAAAGAAATACTGAGAATGAACCTCTTCCAGAATGCAATAGGTAAGCCCATTTTCCCCTTTATTGAGCAAATCAGAGTGGGAGAAAGGAAAGAATGACACAATACTATTCTAAAATTTCAATAACCACCACTGCAAAGACATCTATTCCTTTAAATAGATTATGTTTCTTTATATAAAACAAAAAACAAATTAGGAACTCTTCAGACATCTACAAAACTGAATATCCTACAATAGCCTAAGATAGAGAATTGTCTGAGATACAGGCAATTATCCTGCCTCCAGACTAAGAATTCTGCCTCCAGACTAAGAATTCTGTATCTTACACTGTATCCCCAGGATGCTGTTCTATTCTCATTTTCACCACTACAAAGCAGTAGCTTGCAAGTTAGGAAGAGCTTGACAACTTTGAAAGAAAGATCTGTTATACAATGCTAACTCTTGTTTTCAAATCAGTATTTGGTTTGTATTTTATTTAGCCCGCCAAGCTCTAGAAATTTATTTAGGTCTCATGTAAAAGCACTGAAAGCAGTAAGATGTCTCTGGCACCTACCACCCTTAACATAACAAGAAATAGAAATGTAGTATCGCAAAGTATCACAAAATAATGGTTATATTAAAAAAAAAACAAACAAACAAACCACACCAACAACTTAAGACAGACCACAGACAGTAAGGAATACAAGTGATCTTTAAATTTAAAACCATCACAAGTAACTTGCTCTTCTCTCTTGCAGACCATACTTGCAATATACTCAAATGTTCCAGTGAATCTTTATAGAATGGGAGTTCAGTTTTGCTTACCTATGTAATGGTACAATTCCTTCCATATTCTGAGCAGCTTTTCTTTCTATCATCTCCAGTTTGTATCTGGACAAGAAAAAAATTATTTTAAAAATCTTCACCTATAAACACCTTGCTCTTGTAAAAGCACTTCATAAATTAATTTAATTCATTTAAAATCCCTAAAAATCATGCTTGTATTTATGTGAGCTTTGAGACTGGTTTAAATTCCTGATGACAACACATATTGACATGCTTCATTATAATACAGACCTGGTTAGTTAACCTCAGTTCATGGAAAAATTAGTGAGATTTTACTGAGCACTACTGAAAGGCACTTTAAAAATAGTGCAATGATCAGGCAGAACCAACATGGGATCCTGAGGCAGGATGTTTGGGAATGGTTCAATGCTGTGCTGTGAGGCACTTCAAACTGGACACTAGGAAGTCTTTCCTTTGGAGATGGTGCTCAAACACTGAACAGGCTTCTTGGAGAGGTGGTTGATGCCCCAAGCCTGTCACTGATTAAGAGTCATCTGGGCAATCCCTTTAATAATTTGCTGAAACTTGTCAGCCCCATATCAGTAAAGCAGCTGAACTAGGTGGCTGTTGCAGGTCCCTTTCTATTGAAACATCTACTCTAGTCTATTCTGTGCATATTTTATAGGAGGGCCATACTCCTACAGCAGTTTTATTCAGAAAGATACAATGGACCTACTACTACAAGTAAGAGTCTTCCAGGTCACCTGTAAGACTGAAGACACCATGAGACCACCTAAACTGATTTTATGCAATGTGTAGCCCTCAACAGCTGGTCACCTGCAATACAATAAAGTGTTCTCTGTGCTTTCTACACACAATATTTAAAGGTACCATCAAAAGTCAGCTCCCACTGCTGTCAATGCAGCCAACGAAGTGGTGATGATGATCCATATGTCACATTAAAATGACCTTCTGCTTTAAACTAAAAAATTTTATATTTTACAACTTTAGCTTCATCATAGTTTTATTTTGGTTCACAAAATGATTAATTATTTCTCATTTTCCCTCCACATCTCTCCAGCTACCAAAAAGCTCTGGACCAGAAACATGGCTGAGGTCTTTTTTTCAGCAAAGAAGACAGGAGGTCTTGAACAAATCTTTTTTTTATAGTACAGACCAAAGCATTTTACCCATTTTCCCCCCGCAGAGTTCAAAAACTGCATTTCATTAAATCTTCATTTGAAGACACCAGTACATGAAAAATGTACATTTCCTTAAATATGGAAGCCTTTCAGCAAAGACTACCATGTCAAGGCTAACCACCATTCAATTTAATAGTAGTGGAATCTTGAAGTTCGCTAGTGAACAGAAGAAGTCTCAGTCTTTCAATTTGTCACAAAACTACATCCAGTAAAGGTGCCTGGTGTTGGCCTCCAAAGAGAACAGTAAGAACGGAGTAAGTTGGTGGATAGAGAATGGAGGCTGGCCCAATCAGAGCAGTGGGAGAAGTACCTTCTTACTTCACCTGTCACATCTTATTTTAGATTTATAAAACCAAGCAGAGATTTGACTTGATTTCTAATTGCCTTCTTGAAAGAAAGGCAAATTCAGACACTCACATATTATGCTGAAACATTTCACGTGCTACTTTTGCTTCAACATGCAGTGTTTCAAAGGGGAGGTCTTGATGGATTAGCTTTTTGGCATCCCTTGTAAGAGAACAGAAGTTGTCCTAATAAAAGAACACAAAAACTGTAACCACCTTTTCACAGCTGTAGTGAACAGATAAAGCACAGCAAACACTAAATATTAGTCAAAACAACAAAGATCATCTACTATAAACCTTAAACAGCCATTTCACTGTAGGAGTGTCTTACCATTATCCTAAGAGCACTACAGATCATCACTTTTAATGGACATATTCAATGCCCAGTCAAATCAATAGGCATTTTTCCATCGAAGACAATATATATTAATTAAACTGCCTAGGTTTTCCCTACATGCTACTACATACACAGTCTTGCTACTGTTGAATACTCTACCTATAAATCTTATTTCCCAGAGTGGTGTCTTCACTTACAAATAAGCTCTATTGTCAGATCTATAGATCAAAGCAAAAAAAAAGGCACAGAATATTTAATAAATAAAAATTGGTCACCTTGGACCAGAATCTGAGGTTCTGCGTAATTCAGATTTACTCATAAACAAGAAATTGTTATGAGGTAAAATAACATTTAAAATGTCTTGCAGAAAATATTTCTAAATTACTTCAGCTACAAGATTATATTGAAGAAAAACTCTGCATTATACCAATATTGCTTTGCTAGCCATACACACCTCTGCTGGTTTTTGGGCACAAGAACAAGAATGGGCACCAGATGGGTAAAACATTTGTGATCACAAATGGTTCTGAGATTTAGCGTAATCCGATTATTAGATTTACTTCAGATCATGAAATATAAGCAAGCTATTAAGGAGAGCTGCAGCTGAATGTGCTCACAGATTTTATTCAACAACAAACTGATTCTGCTATAAACCACCAGAAAATTTACTTTAAACACACTTTTATTTTCAGAGACTCTACTCACACAAAGACTGTGGCTGCATTGACATTACCAGGCAAGAGCAGCTGAGGAGGAACAGATCTGTACAGTAACAAAAATGGCACTGAGGTTCCAACTCAACATCAATCCCAACATCAACTGTTTCTGAACTTGTACTTCAGACTAGAATTTCCTCTAGCTCCACAGACCTAAAGCCTGAAAGCATGTGGAAGACAGCACAAGGTTTATTTTTGTCTGAAAGGAATGTGAGAGCACTCTGCCATAGCACCAGTGTGCGGTAAATGCAGAGAACAGCTCCCAAAGACTATTCCAAATGTGCAATAACAAAAAGAGAAAAAATGCTCTGTCCCTTCTTCCCTATTAAAAAAGAACAACTGGACACAAGCTATACAACTTTTTGGGTTTACGCCTGGAAAGTGCTTACCTTTGTTGGTTTCCAGTCATTCAGTTTATTGTCCAAAACCACATCATAACAGAAAGCTCCAGAGATCACTGCAATTCCAATCCAAATATGAAGATATTAATGTTTGTAACAAAGCATGCATTTCCACAATCATACTATATTATTACAACAAAATAAATGAGAAGAAAAATAAAAACAGAATTATCTCTAGAAATTCATCATAAAACAAAAGTCTTCAGTTCTGATTATACTATAAAAATGGCAGATTGAACTTGTGTTGTTTTAATTTCATTTCACTGAATGAGAAAGTAATTTTAAAACTCCTGGAAAGGAGTTTTAATGCAATGTCAGGATAATGGAATACCAATAAAGAGGGAAAGAAATACACTGCTTCACAAAGCTGCATCTAACACTGCAGAAAAAAAAACAAAAACACTCACTTTAAAAATACTTCACCATTTTTCCACTGTATGCCTCACACAATAAATGTGAGCAATTAAATTATAAAGAGAATTTTTTTTGCATAGAGAAATCAGACAATATCAGAGCTGTTTATCAATGACACAAGCATGGCACAAATTTCTGGTAAAGGCAACATAAATTTATCTGACAGTTGTTAGAACACTCTTTTGTGTATATTGAGTTATGGCTATTTAGAAATCAAACCTCTGAACTCAGTAAGATCACAGTATTTCTATACATGCAGTATAATGATATAGCTGAGTATATCCAAGATTATTCCAAATTCTGGTAGAACTATTTATCTGCACTTCTCAATCACAACAAATGCTGAAACTGCTAAAAAGAGAAGGAGTTATAGCACTCCACATGACCAGCAACCAACCTTCTCATATACTAAATGCATAATTATGCAGGTTTTGTTATTGAAAAAACCTCTTCTCTTGTCCACTTTCTCATTTTTCTAAATCTTAAATCAGATCACGGATGAGCAGAAGTTGTTACTAAGCTTGTTTGTATCTCAATAGTCTTCCAATTTGGTGGAGACACCGTCATTGTCAAGTGCTGGACAAGGTTATGCAGTTATTAGAGCAAATTCCACAAAAACCTATCACATCACATCTAGAAACCATGCTTGTGTCACTTTACAATACAGAGGTTTAGTTACTAATTTCAGCTATGAAATCCTAAGTGGTCTGGAACCCAGTGGCCACACAGACCAATTTCCTGAATTTGTTTTTGAATTTTCAAAATTGTTTTTAGTGTGGTTATTATAAATTAAAGGCAACTATAACAGCATGTAATAGACATATCAATGCTAAGTACCATCAATCATTGGAAAAAAAGCCTCTGATTTTTTTTTAAGTTTGGTTATTAAACACACACTTGGGAAGCAACAAAAGACAATCAGTATAAAACACTTTTATCACCTGGCACTTCTGGAGCTCTAACTAGGTTGACTGAGTATTCATCCTTGAACGCTCGCTTTAGCACACACGCCATGATCATGGCACAGGAACGCCAATATGCCTGCAAGGAGAATTTCAGAACAGGAATTTAATGCCTAGAAGCGAATTATAAAAAAAAAACAAAACCAAAACTTAACTGGATGATGCACAAACCTAGCTGCCAACCCAAGCATTCCACCCCTGGAAGTGTTCAAGGCCAGGCTGGACAGGGCTATGAGCAACCTGGTCTAGTTGAAAGTATCCCGTGCCCATGGCAGGGGGTGGAACCGGATGAGCTTCTAATGTCCCTTCCAACCCAAGCTTGTCCATGATTCCATGACTACTCTCTTTAGTATTTAAACTTCTATTCAGAGATGATTCTCCAAACAGAGTCTAATTTTTTAAAAATCAAAACTGCACTTAGAATGCAAGCCAGATGAAACCCTAAAGATATTTAAATCTGAAATCACAGAATAATACAACAATTGAAAGGAAAGCCAACAATTCACCTGGTCCACACACTGGTCCAGCTAATGATAGCCATGGTGCACCATTAAAAAGACATTAAAACTGTCTGAACTTTAATGACAATGAAATTCAAGAAAGCAGGCAGGCATGGAACTGAAAAGATGCACAGAGAATCAAGCAATCATAATTAGGGCCACCTGCAATGATACAAAGTACAGAGAACCAAGATCACCTACAATAGAACAAGACAGTAACTTACCTTGTTTACTTCCTCTGGATCTTCATCTTTGAAGGTAAGGAACTGAATTTCACATGATTTGGTCAGGGGTCTGTACATGTCCCAGATTTCACCATTCACAAGAGCCAGAACAGAGTTCTTGCAATGCCATTCGCTTAAATCTAAAGAAAGTAAAGAAAACCCTAAAGTATTAGTTAGTTATTAACCATATTTCTCAGGATCAGTAGTTCAGAGTGCTGCACTTTTAACAGCTACAAGTTTCATATTTGTAAATGACTTGGAAGAATGAACTGTGAAATAAACCTCCAAAAATTAACTTTCTATTTCAATTGGCAGCACAGCATTCACCATGTGGGGCTAGTTCAGCAGTCCATCCACTTACGCATGGCACAGTTGTACGGCGTAGACAGAGCCTTGTTCATGACAAACACACTTCCAGAGTGCAACTTCCCAGTGTATTTCACTTCAATTTTCTCAATCCGTGGGTGAAGAGACAGTTGTCTCTCTTTCTCTTTGGTGAAGAGCTCATTGCGCATCTGAACCACCTCATCAGATGTCATCTGAGAGAAAGCTGGTGTGGAGATGTACCCTGGTGACAGGGAAGATACTGAGTAAGCAATAATCCTGGACTGAGTCCAGCAGAGCATCCCTCTTATAAGGCAAGGCTGAGGGAACTAGGCCTGCTCAGCCTCAAAAAGAGACGAGTGAGAGGAGAACTCCTCCATGTCTGTCAATGTCTGCAAGGAAGGGTCAGAGCAGGGACCAAGCTCTGCTCAGTGGTGCCCAGCAAAGGACAAGAAGCAAGGGGCAGAAACAGATGCACAGAAGTTCCACATGAACATGAAGAACTTTCCTGTACAGAGACCAAGCACTGGAACAGATGGCCCAGAGAGGATGTGGAGTCTCCCTAACTGGAGATATTTCAGAACCATCTGGATGCAATCCTGTGTCATGTGGTCTGAGATGATTCTACTTGAGCAGAAAGGTTGGACCAGATAACCCACTATGGTCTCTTCCAATCTCAAGCATTCTGTGACCCATTCTGAGTCATCCCCTCTTTATAAACTGTTGGTTTCTACAATACTACCGATCACCCACCTGTCTGTCTCAATATGTACAAGGTAGCACTTCTGCAGCTCCAGCAAGTAACCACGCTGGGCCCCTGCACTGCCTGCACGAAGTCACAGCAGGAGACTCTGAGGCAACAAAAGGGGTCAAAAAGATGATGAGGGATCTTAAGCACCTCTCTTAGGAAAAGAGACCGTGGGAGCTGGGTCTGTTTAGTTTGGAAAGGAGAAAGAAGACTGAGACAAAATCTCATTAATCATATAAATATTTCAACGGCAGATACCAAGAGGTTGGTGCTAGACTCCTTTAAGTGGTGACCAGCAACAGGACAAGAAGCAATGGCCATAAACTAAAACACGATAAATTTCACTTTAACGTGAGAAAGAACTGCTTTCCATGGAGAGGGGCAGAGCACTGGAATAAGCTGCCCTGGGTGGGTGTGGAGTATCTCCCTGGAGAGATTCCAAATCCAGCTGGACATGTTCCTGTGTCACCTGCTTTAGTGGTGACCCTGCCCTAGCAGGGTCATTGGACTGGATGATCTCCAGCAGTCCCTTCCAACCCCAACTACACTGTGGTTCTATGCAAAGGTTAATGTCGCTCCGTGGCTGAAAAGGCCCTTCCCTCAGACAGGCAAACTCCCCCGCGGCCTAGTAAGGGCACCTCAGCCGCTGAAAGCACCGCCGCAGTACGAGCCCGAGCTCGGCCCGGCCCCGCACTCCCGGCTCCCTCCCACAGTCCCGGCTCCCTCCCGCACTCACGTCTTCCGGCTCGCAGCCCGCGGGCGGCCCACGGCCCCGCCATGCTCCCACAGCCACGGTGCCGCCTCCCCGGGCTCCGCCGGAAACACCGGCAGCAGCCCCGCGGTTCCGCCGCTGCTCCGCGCGGCCGCCGGGGGCAGGAGCCTCCCTGTCCCGGCTGCCACCGCTCCCTTCAGCAGCCGCGGCACAACGCAGAGCCTCAGAATGTACCCTGCGTTAGAAGAGACCCGCAATGATCGTCGGAGGATCTCATTCTGGAGGATGAGAGGCTGGACACGCCCCGGCCGTGTGCCTTGGGAGCCCGGAAACCCCCCGTGTGCTGGGCTGCACCCACAGCCCCGTGGGCAGCAGGGCAGGGACGGGATTCTGCCCCTCTGCCCCGCTCTGCTGAGACCCCACCTGCAAGGCTGCAGCCAGCTCTGGGCTCCCAGCACAGGAAGGACAGGGACCTGCTGGAGCCAGGCCAGAGGGGCACCAAGGTGATCAGAGGGATGGAGAACATCTGCTATGAGAAAAGGCTGAGAGAACTGGAGCTGTTCAACCTGGAAAAGAGAAAGCTTTTGGGTGTCCTAATTGTGTCCTACCAACACCTGAAGAAAACTTACAGAAAAGACAGGCAAGACTATTTACCAGAGCTTGCAGTGACAGCAGAAGGAAAAATGGCCTCAATTGAAAGAAAGTAGGTTTAGATTAGCTAGAAGGAAAAAATTCTTCCCTCTGAGGGTGGTGAGGTCCTGGTACAGGTTGCTCAGAAAAGCTTTGGCCGCCTCATCCCTGGAATTGTTCATAGCCAGGTTGGATGGGGCTTGGAGCAACCTGGCCTAGTGAATGGTGTCCCTGTCCATGGCAAGGTGTTGAAATGAGATGGTCTTCAAGGTCCTTTCCAACCCAAATCACCCTGTGAATCTGTGACTGTGATTGCAGTCCAGCTCCTGGCCCTGCACAGGACAACCCCAAGAAACCTACCACCATGTGACTGAGACACAGGTAATGCAATCACACCGTGTTTGCCCAGAGAAGTTCTAGAGTCTCCCTTAACACGGCTCACCAGAACCCCGGCTAGCTCTGGCACACTTGTAAGCCGCACCAAGTGTGGGGAACAGCAGGGGCTGGGGCGCTGCTCACTGCTGAGCCTTAGAGCTGATGCTATACGGTGAACGTATGTTGGGGTTTTTTTGTTTTTTCCCTTGGATCCCGAAAAGGCTTGGAACCCAACCCCCTGGGCCCTTTGGAGTGGGCTCCCCCTGTTGAGTTCTTTTCTTTCAGGGGTGAAGAACGAGCCGGACTCTTATTTCTCTTGTCTCAGTCTTCAAGGTCTTGTTTATTCTTATCTTAAGTTCAGCACACTGTCTGCACACCAGAATTAGCATGCTGGAAGCAAGGCACAAAATGGACCAAGACGGGCAAAATGTCCCCAAACCAAGGTCTTTTATAGCTGTTCTACCCAATTATGTTCTAACACATACTTTGTTTCTACTTTTCTACCAATAACTCTTACTAACCTATACATATAACTTCCACATCACTACTCACACTAACCAATAGTCTTCTACCACAAGTACTAACAGAAAATGGAGCTGAAAAGGGACAAGGAAGAAGGGGCAACACCCAAAATTCTCCATCTTGTCTCCTATTCACTTTCATATTAAAATCCTAAAATCCTAAATTCTTCACTCTGTGATACACTCTGTGAAAAACTACTACTACAACCACACCCCACCACCTGTGTGCTCTAACTCATGCCAAAGTTTTGGCAATTTTTCCTCAGGGACAAAGGTTAAAAGCAGTGTTCTGCTGAGGGTCAGAATTTCTTAAAACAGGCAGAGAGACATTCTGTGTGCCCAGGATTCCAACAAAGGTATAGCACTCCGTGTTCAGGGACCAAGTAAAGGAAGAGAGGGAGATCTCAGCATTGAGGTTCCAGCAGGGTGGAGGTTTATTGGAGTAGGCAGGAATACAAATAAGGAGTGGTGCCAAAGAGCTTCAATGACAAAGAGCCCCAAGCACTGCTGTGCACAGGTTCATATACCAAATCAGGGGCGTGGGTACAAGCAAATGACCAATGAGAACCCAGGAGGGGTGGAACAAGGGCGGGATTACATAGTTGGCTTGGGACCCATGGGGACATGTGGGAGGAGAGGGGAGGTCATGTGGAACAATGGGGGGAATAGTGGTTTAGGGGATTTCCATGGGGGTGGATGCATCAGGGATTGGCCCAAGCTGAGAGTGACAGGGAAGGTTCGGGAAGGAGAGGCAGGGTTTCCTTGATGGGCAGGGGAGAGGGTAGAGTTACAATGATCGACATGGAAGGGACTGGAACAAAGGGAGGGGAAACACAGTGTAGGGTAGGGGGTAGGCTCAGGGGAGGATACCACTTTGGGATAAACCAGCTGGGGAGTTACACAGGGGTACAAACGGAACAAACCATTAACAATGAACTTAATAAAATAAACTCACACCCCAACGCTCCCTCACTGGAGATATTCCACAACCATCTGGACACAATCCTGTGCCATGTGCTCTGGGATGACCCTGCTTGAGCAGGGAGGTTGGACCAGGTAGTGCCTTCCAACCTGACCCATTCTGTGATTCTGAGAGCATTGTCCAAACACTGTGTGAGCTCTGATAGTCTCAGTGCAGTGACCAGTGCCCTGGAGAGTAGTTCTGAGCATTACTCCAGGCAGGAACATCATCCCAGAATGTTGTACCTCCAGCACTCACCGCCTGCTCCCTTTCGCTAACACTGCCCACCTGCACTGGGTTTGCATGGCTAGGCTTTGGGAAGCAGAGCAGGGGAGCTACAGGGCAGCACCCCTGTATTTTTATATAAGAAGCTGCCAGAAGCTTTCCCAGTGTCCAACAGAGCCAATGTCAGCTGGATCTAAGGCAGACCCACTGCTGGCCAAGGTAAAACATCAGAGATAATGGTAGTGCGCAGGGATAATAGATTTAAGAAGGGAAAAGAGTTACTCTTCAGCAACAATTGTAGGCAGATAAGGAAGGACTGAGAATGTGTGAGAGGAACAGTCCTGCAGACATCAAGGTCAGTGCAGATGGAGAGGGAGAACATGCTCCAGGCACCAGAGCAGAGGTTCCACTGCCCACACTGGAAAAGTGTGGGTCCTCCTCATGAGGAGCAAGCAGCAGCAGAGACAAAGTGTAACAGACTGACTGCAGCCCTCATTCCCCATCCTCCTGCGCCACTCAGGAGGGGAGGAGGTAGAGAAATCGAGTGAAGTTGAACCCAGGGAAGAAGGGAGAGATGAGGGAAGACTTGCTTTTCTTTCTCACTTCCTTACTCTGATTTGTCAATAAATTAAATGAACTTTCCAAACTAATCAGTTTAGTCTAGTTTGCTGGTGATGGTAATTTGTGAGCGATCTCTCAACCCATCAAGCCTTTCACTATATTTTCTCGTCCCTGTCCAGTTGAGGAGGTGAATGATAGAGTGGTTTTGGGGAGCACTTGGTGTCCAGCCAGCGCAAACCCCTCACACCTCCCAACTGTCCTTCCTCCCCAAAAGATTGAACACAAGTAGAAACTATCTGCTGCCCATGTAGGAAAACCATGGTTCATATTAAAACAATAAATTTATGAAATAACTCAAGAGTTCATCTTGATGCTTTACAGTTTAGCTGATAATGGTCTTCATCGCAATCCTCGGCTGGCAATGATATAAGTGGGCATCATGAAGCCAGTGTCAGACAGTTACACTGAATTAATGTCATTAAGAGCTAAAGCAAGTAATTAAACTCAGCATCAAAAAAATAAAAGACATGGAATTTTCCACTGTGGAAATGCATCTGTGGAGCAGTGGGACAGCTGGGTCCCCTTGGCTTGGTACCGGGCACTGGCTTCCCTCTTCACCTGGGCTCTCATCCATAAAACCAAGGGAGTGAGTAAGGTAGCTACTTGTGGCCTTCATTACATTGTTTAATAGGTTGAGAATTTCAGCAACTCAGTCATCCTGCTTCCTCATTTTTAAAATGAGTTAAATGCAAGTTATGTAGAATGATGCTAATATTTGCATAACTACAGTTCAACTACACCATTTCTCCTATTAACTCAAGGAATCATATGCAGTCAATGATCACATGACATAATCATTTTGGTTTAAATGGTTAAAAAACCATAAGCAAAACTAGGTTACTAGTGTAAGGCACAAAAAGAACACTTTTATGCTCTAAGTAGATAATTCAGAATGTTTAGAGAATGAGAGACAGAAACAACGCTGTTCTGTCACTCTGCAGGAGTACTGAATGACAGGAGTAAAGTCCTGCTTATACTGCACACTTTATTATACACATCTATTTTAAACTGTCACTTCCTAATCTCTAAACCTTGTTTTGTACAAGTATTTGCTTGGTGCTGACAGTTCTGTGCCTCTGAAATTTCCTAGCTGCAGGCCTACTAAGGTTTTTTCTTCCCATTGCAAAACTTCTCACTTTCCCAAGACAGATTCTAGAAACAATCTCTGTAAACTATATTCTTTCTCAAAACAACAGGTGGTATTTTTCTACCCTGATTTCATAACATAGAAGATATTGTTTGTCTCATTTAACCAATGGTAAGAGACAGGTGTTGTTGTTAGTAACCAATCACTTTTAGCATTAGCAAAACATTATAAAAAGGTGTTCCATTTGTATCAATAAAGCCGTCAGATATTTTAACCTTCTGGATTTAGAATCCTTGTGTTTCTGTTTGTGGGCAACAGTGACAACTTACAACTTTTTGTTCAGCTGAATCTTCAGAAAAAAGTGATGGTAGGGTATCTGCTCCCTCCTTTTACTTGTTTGGTGTAGTTCTGGAAGCACAATTTTAAAAAATCTGGGATTTGTAACACTGAAGACTATAGAGAGGAGCAAGGTCACGTCTCCCTTTGGTAACCCTCTGCCAACAGAATGACAGTAGAAAGCTGTATTGCCCAGAGAAAATCAAAATACATCCAAAGGTGCTGGAAATTTCACCTAGGGTTCATTGAGAGCAGCTTTGGGTAGAAGGACTTAGCGGTGATGGTTGATGAAAAACTGAACATGAGCCAGCAGTGAGTGCTCATAGCCCAGAAAGCCAATTGTGTCCTGGGCTGCATCCAAAGGAGCCTGGGCAGCCCAGCTATTGATCCCTCAATACCCAAAGAAAAATGAAAAAGAGATGGCTAACAGAACTGTCCAAGAATAATGATCACTTACCAGTCTTCATAAAGCCCTTTAACTTTCAGGAAAGCCATGTCTATTATTTTATAATGGTCAGAAAATATGAGGTTTCCCTCTGAAGCAACAGGAACCCTGTAATTGCTCTTATGCCATGGTATGTAACCCAACAGGAGTGTGTAAGCAACAAACCATGACCTTTTATCACCCTCATAGTCCCAAAGCCAGCTCTAAGCTCACTTAAAGATTGCTTCAAAAGTAAAATTAGCTTAAAAATTCCTGCGCCTCCCTTTGCCATTCTTGGCTGTATCTCACTGCTCATCCTCTAGGTAAACAACTGTAGCAGCACTGTACAAGACACTTGAATGCAAGGTTGCTGAAGTGATACAAATTACAAGGTGAGTACTGCTGAAAGATAATGTTTTATTCATATGATTCATTTATTCATATTATTTCTTATACTAATTTTCATGCACAAGCAAAGTGAGAGCAGTAATCCATGGCCAGAAGCAGCAACAGCCTTGTAAGACAGCACGCAGTGTAACTACATCTTAAGAGGTGTGTTCTTCATAACACCATAGAATTATAGAATTGTGGAATCATTAAAGTTGGAAAAAACCTCCAAGACCATCAAATCCAATCTTTAACTGAATGCCAACACGTCTACTAAACCGTATCACAAAGTACCACATCTACTTATTTTCTGAACACTTTCACCACTTCCCTGTACAGCTTGTTTCAATGCTTTAGAACCCTTTCTGTGATGAAATTTTTCCTAACTTGAACCTCCCCTGGCATGACTTAAGACAATTTTCTCCTTTCCTATCACTTGTTACTTGGGCAATAGAGACCAACCTGGCTACACCATCCTGGGAGGTAGTTGTAGAGAATAATATCTCCCCTGAGCCTTCTTTTCTCCAGGCCAAACAACTCCAGGTGCCTCAGCCACCCATCATCAGACTTGAGCTCCAGACCCTTCCCCAGCTTCATAGCCCTTCTGGACACGTTCCAGCACATCAGTGTACTTCTTTAATTAAGGGGCCCAGAACTGAACACAGGATTTGAGATGTGGCCTCACCAGTGCTGAGCGCAGGGGACGGTCGCTGCCCTGGTCCTGCTGGCCATAGTTTTTATGACACAAGTCAGGTGGCATTGGCTTTCTTGGCCACCTGGGCATGTGCTGGCTCATGTTCAGCTGCTGTAACCAGCACCCCCAGGTTCTTTTCCTGCTTTCCAGCCACTCTGCCCTAGCCTGTCCTGCAGGGGGTTGTTGTGACCTAAGGGCAGGACCAGGTAATTGGCCTGGTTGAACCTCAGACCACTGGCCTCAGCCCACTGATCCAGCCTGTCTGGCTCCCTCTTACAGACCCTTCCTGCCCTCCAGCAGATCAACATTCCCACCCAACTTGGTGTTATCTGCAACTGACTGGGGACGCACTTGATCCCCTTGTCCAGATCATTACAGAAATATGAAACAGGGTTGTCCCAAATATTGAGCACTGGGGACACCACTGTGACCAGTTGCCAACTGGATTTAACACCACTCATCAGAACTCGACTCTGCCATCCAGGCATTTTTCACCTAGTGAGCAGTAAAGCTTTATGAACACTGTGGCAAAGTAATTCTGAATTCTCCACTGGCAGCATTGTGGCTAAGCTGAATTGCGTCCTACAATGCCATCCTATGTGATGGATCTTTTTTAGAAATGTACCTTTGATTGCTACTGAGCTGCCTACTCAGTGGCAGTAATCTTGCAAGTTCAGTTGAAAAAAAAAAAGGTTAGGGGGGGTGGCGTTCACTGAAAAACCCTACTGAGAGCAAGTAATTTGTATTGCTCTTTACTTGTTCTACCCTCATATTTTGTGGCCTTCTTCATTCAAGTTTGGCAGTCCCATTAGGTATGAAATATTTTACCAGTCTAATAGCAATACAATGTTCTATCACTACTCTAGTCCGTTGCATTACAACCAGACAGCTAGTCAATGGCATGCTCTGTCTTTCAACAGCCGTCAATGACAGCTTGGAGAAAAAAAAAAAAACCAAACTTATCTGAAAATATTTTTTTGCTTCTTTTCTCAAAACTATACTTGCTCACAGTTTTTTGTTTCAAAGTACAAAACAAGTAGATAATCTGTCAGATAAATCAGATTTTTTTCCCCATATGTGAGTTAAAACAATTCACATGAAGCAGCTATAAAAAATAATAAAATGCCACAGAACTCAAAAGGAGACAAGGCCTCCTGTAACCAGAGGAATGGACAGCCATTAAAGCAATACCCTAGGACATTGTAAAAAACTAGGTGTGGTGATAACTACATAAATGATAAAATTGCAAAAGAAAAAAGTGTCCCTTAAATTGGAAATATCAGCCTGTCCACACACTTAAAAATAGGTGCTGATTATTCTTTACACTAAAGGGCAAGGATTTCAAACTGATAGAGTCAATGTACTGCAGTCAAAGCTGCACAAAAACTACGTAGCACATCAGTCAATGGATTTTAGAAAAAATATTTGTGACATGGATTGTAAAATATGCATATTGGCAATTGGACTAAATTAAATGGAGTCTGTTTTAGCAGTTTTACAAAATAGTTTTCCATCAGCTTGTCCCATAGCTATGCCTGGAATCATCAGAATGGTCACAGCTGTGTGCTACTGTATCCAGCATTTATTAGAGCAAAGATATGTGGCAACAATTTAGTGTGCTTAGAAAAAAGATGTGTACAGAGATCTTATGCACAGGCTATGGCACCAAATCTCAAATGGCATCTCTGACCACCTCAAACATAACATTTCTCTTTTTATAAATATGAAAAAAATCTGTTTCTTCTTCATTAAATATGGAAAAATATTCAAAGGTATCTTCTTGATCAAAGCCCGAACCATGTAAGTTCCAATAACAGTAAGCTTTCAAATGTCCATATTAACCATGATAGGCATGCTTTACCCAGGAATGCTTTTTTTCCTGTGTCTTTCATTTTCTCCCTTCGTGGCTCCATATTCTACATCTTCCCCACTGTTACTCATATCATTATCAGGCACAGTTATCAGCTAACTTGCTGGATTATCTTCTATTATAGATGAACCAAGAGACACTAAAACATTTAAAGAGTAATCATGGTAGGAAAGCACAGGAAGAAAAAGGAAAAGCAGCACAGAACTGTGATCCTTCATGCTTTCACTGGCGTTTCACTCTGCAAACAAGAGAACGGCCACTCCCAGATCACCACACATCTATACTACCTGCTTATCAACAGGATAAAAATATGTGCTTTCTTACATGGAATGAGGGTTGCATTATTTAATCTGCTTAAATTCAATGAGTAAATTTGAGATATGCCTGAATGTGACATGCTAGGGAAACATCGTCTTTCATTAAACTTTTTTCTGAAGTTATTTTTAATGGTAGTGCAAAGATGAACATTCATTAACTCTCCCACAACTATCTTCTAGTCTGGCATGTGTAAGTCACAATAGAGAAGAGATTCTATAGAAATTAGCATCTTACTCTTCAAGGTGCTAATTAAACAGCCACTTCTCTTCATGTACTGCACTGCTTTTGCCCCTCTTCTATGCAGGTTTTTGAGAAGAGGAATCATAGTCATCTTCCTTGCTAATCTACCATTATAGGTGTTTGAGTATCTACATTGCAACACTTTTGCAACCAAATTTAGCAGTTCTAATTTGTTATACTGTTTTTTTGTTGTTGTTATTTTACATCAAAGCTATCCTAGAAATCAGCATGCAAATTGTAGAAGAATAAATCTAGAGAGATTTTGTTCGCCCTGCAAAATAAAACATATTTTGAGTGGAGAAATCACCAAAAGGAGGATTTTCTTAATATGACTTAATTTCTCTTTATTAATTTTTAGCATCCCACAGCTAGGAAAGAGAAAATGTTTCCCAAGTGAAGAGTCAGAAGCTTATGATCTTTTACAGAATTTTTACAAATTATTTTTCAAAACAGTTTTTCTGTTAGGTGAGGAGAACAGAACTCTTTGATAGTGTGTCAGGGATTGACAGGGAGTGGTTCATGCCTTAACATTGTTATGAGGGAGTTTTGCCTATTATAGCAAAAACTGTATAAAGAAGCTACAACCACAGAAGCCCACCCCTCCTTGAAGATGCCTGACTGGAACTTTCCACTGTGAGTTAAGATGCCTAGATAAGTTAAAGGCAACATTATGTTCAATCATCTCAAGCCTGGGGAGAAACAAACAAGGCTGAGGGAAAGGAATGCATCCACAAGAAAGCCAAACGCAGCAGAGAATCATCCCTGGCTGGCTTTAGGGTGGGGGAGACCACAGCCCATAGAGGTCAGGTTTACACAGACTCCTCCCCAACCAAGGGGAGAGGAAGAGGTTTCAGATGTGTGGCATAACCTCTGGTCAGAGGCAGTGAACATGCATCCTCCCTTATTGGGGCACACAAGACAGAGAGTAGTGTGGACCTGATCAGCATAAAAGATTTGATACTCAGGATGCCTTGGCAAGAACAAACAGAGCTTTGAGGATTGAATCAGACTGAGTGACCAGAAAAGAAAATAAGATCAGACTGAGAAGAAGAGTACATCAAGACTTCTGCAAGCAAGAGATGTTGCAAAATGTATATGCTTGTTACGTGAAGATTAACCCAATCATTGTAGTAAAAAATTACTAGCCTTCCTATAATAGTATATAAGTGTATGTAGTCAATAATAAATTTGGTCTCCCCGACTCTCTCCATCACCGACACCCCCTTACACAAACCAGCCCAGATGTGTGTCTTGGTTTAAAAAGA
>VWZP01003650.1:0-38674 GCA_013396995.1 Dicaeum eximium
AAATAATAATTTATTAATATTGGCAGCCTACTCTTTAACTGTATTAGTTTTGTCTGCATTAAATCAAAAATGGGAGCAGCTGGATGTGTGTCTGAAAGTCAGATTCCCATCCAGCAAAATCTGTAGGAGTAAACATTCCTAGCAAAGATGAGATTATTAAGCAAACAATAACAAAGAAAAAGCAGCCTCATGAAAATCTCTCCTCCTAATTGTGTTCAGCATCAAATCAATATGGTATTAATGTTGCTGATTATATCAGTGGCGTCCTGCCCTGTGTTGTTATACTCTTCTATATCTTGCTGAGTAATGGTTAAAATGCCATCATAGATTACAGTCCTCAAAAGGATTTTTGCTCATTAAAACTAAGTGAAAATGCAGTTTTTAGTCTTATCAAGGTCCATGTGAACTCCAGGAAGTGGATTATCCTCTTTCACAATCTGCCCTCTCCATTTATCATCTTTCCAGTCACTATGGATATATTCTTCCTGGAATAAAGTTTTGTGACAATTAAGTCAATTGTTCCTTGCTTCTTTGATGTCTTTGTATCAAAGTTAAGTACACCTAATTAAAAAAAGATTTCTTTTTGATTTTATAAATCGACAAAAACAATGCAATAATTCTTCTAAGTGTTAGGCTTAGAAAAGTCAAAATTCTCCTACGGTACTGAGAAAACCAATCAACAGCGTGTAGCTGATTGCCTTGCCTCGACATTGCATTAATCTCCCAGCACCCTGTATAAAATAGTAATTCAGATAATGTCTTTCAAATGTTTCTCTGACATTTCAAAAATTGAGCTGGAAAACAATTGGGTTTGTTGCTGTTAAGCAACAAATGCTTTAATTGATTACCTGCTTTGCTAAAGAGAAATAAAAATTCTGTCAATAAAGTCCAAAACTCTGGTCAAAAGTAAACACAAAATGTGTAATTGATTATTGCTCAGCTGGGGTTTGGAAAATAAAATGATCTTTAGAAGGTGTTCAAAATGGGAACCAGAATTAAAGCATAAAGACCAATACAGCACTGTATTATGCTGTTACCAGTGTTATATACCATTATTTAAGCTTTAGATTCCCACAGGATTGAAAACACATATTTAGAGCAAGACTCTGATCAACTCCATTTGGGCTTGTCAGCCCAATATGCACAATCTGATTTTATTGTGCATATAAGACTTTAGAAAATGTACAGCCTTCATCTGGTTAGTTTTGCTCATTTCCATTTCTAATTTGAATCCTGTTGTTTTCAGAGATGACCATGAATTTACTTAATGACCCTGTAAAATTTTATTATTTTTAGTAAAAGAAATAGGTATCCAAATAGTTGGCTACAAATAAATTAATTGCATAATAGATACAATTAAAAAATATATAGTACCTTTATTTATTAGAAGAGGGAAAATGAGGAATTACACTTTTGATAAGGTAGTATGTATTTTTGTGGATATAATTAATTGTGGCCACAAATCCTCACACAAATGGCAAGACCTTTCTCCTTTTTTCAGGTTTTAGCACTACATCCTTTTAGCTGGTTTTCAAACTACATTATTGTGTTCCTAATTAATAGAATTTGAATTAATCATCAGTCATTGCAAAATTTCTGCATCGTATCATTATAAAGAAATCGTCCTCTTAAAGAGCAGACTGCAGAAAATCAATGTGCAGATGCAAAGTTTGTGTTTGAAGACTGGCTGGTATTTCACATTGCCATTCTGATAGTCACCCCAAGATCTAAAACTGCCTGCAGTGCATTGTGTGCTTTTGGCTTTAAAAACCTCTGAAATCTGCGTTCCACTCACTTTCTTGATAGTTTTAATTACATTAATATTTAATGTAAAAATTGTATTATATGACTTTGACATGAACTGCTTCTTGATTTCACTTAAATGAAACCAGGTGTTCTAGAGTCTTCAGTTATTCATAGAGTACAACTTCTGTTGTCACATAATTTTCTTATCATTATGGAAAAAAACCCAAGTTATTCCTGAGCAGGAAACAGTACCAGAATTTGAAAGGAAATATGTAGCACTTATGTTGTAACATAGTGTTTTCAAAGCCATATTGGAGGTGTAAAAAAGCAGGTGAATATTCTGGTATCTTTTAAGTGATGGGGAGGCTGAGTTGTAAAAAGATTAAGAGAAGAGCTTAAGGCTATTCAGGAATTATTAACAAAACCAGGATTATCTCTCTAAATGCTCTGGCTTTTAGTCCAACCTTTTTCCACCTTGTTCACACTACTCACGAACAGAATCAGATTAGGTTAAGAGATTAATTAACAGCATCTTAAGTCTTCTGTCACTTTCCTCCATGCAGTGTAAAGTCAAAAATCACTCAGTATGATCTAGAGAATCATACTGAATCTAATTGCAGTTCAGCTATCCTTAGCAATTCCTAAATTATCTTCTTCTCTCTGTACCTCATGTGGATCAGCATGGAATTTGTTTAGCAGGAGTCAAAATAATGAGTTTGGTTTTTTTGAGGATATGGTGGTTTTACTTGAGGACATGACTGTTAATTGTGACTATCACAATTTCACTGTGATAATTGTTATATTTTACAGGAACTTTCTAAACTTATCATGGCGTTGAAGTTTGAAAGCTGCATCTGCTCTTTTTCTGGAGGAGAAACATTGAACATCTTAGTAATATTTAATTACTTGGAGGACATTCAAGATGTCTTTTGGATATTAATTTTGTCCAAAGCTGCAAGACCTAAGTTGATGTCTACACTGACAGAGATACCTACCTGTGTAGTTACATAGGTATACATATGTGTAATCTTGAAAAGCACAAGAAAATTTAAAACCGAGATGTTTTCACTTTCTATGTTACTGGAAATATAACAGCCACTAAAAAGTGAGCTGATCCTATCTGTACATGATCATAATTTTTAAAAAGTATGATCATGAATAAGATGATGTGAAATTTTGAGACAAAATGAATATGTGGCATTCTTCATCTTATTTAAATAAGGCTTAGCTCAAACTCTTATTTAAGATCATAATATGGCAGAAAATTTCTCTTGCACTTATCCAGGCATGGATGCAATTAGAATTTATAAACATGAGTTGTTTCAAGGCTGTGCTGGGTTATGAATAATGTTCTTTGCTGTATATCACTACTGCAGAAAAAGCTAGCAGAATAATTTCCTTATGACTATTGAAAACAATGGGTAAGCTCTCTCCCTCCCACATGCTTTCATACATAGAGTTTTCCCCATTGTAACACTTGTGCAAAATATTATGGTTGAATATAAATTTGTTGCATCGTTGTTTGGTTTTTTGGGATTTTGTTTGCTTTTTTTTTTTCCCCCAATAAGCAGTGGAAATGATCTCTACAGTAACTAGTAGCTCAAGTACTAAGGTTGTTTGAGAAAATTGAATTGTGCTCAGGGGCAACTGTGCTTATGAAGTGTTTAATGCATGTAAACAAACAGAAAACTATGCATATTCCCCCAGCAAAAGCTACTTACAGAGAGCAGAGAATGTCAGTGAGTAGGAATATGAGATGGCTGCAGCAAATAGTGCAGAGAGAGAGGAGGAAAGGCAGAGATTATGCAATGACACTGAACCAAAGACCAGCGCAAAATGTTAAAATAAGAGGTTTTCCTGTCACAGCTGGCCATGCACAGCACGGTGTGCACTTGGAATGTATAATGTTGTAACATCTGCTTCTCTGTAAGGGTGTCATTTTCTTCTTCAGAAAGCTGTAATATCAAACGTTTTGTTTGATAACTCCCATGTGCTTGATGGGAGAAAAAAGGCTGCGGTGTTGTCACAATCTCTAAGTGAATTCCTTTAGCAGTGAAAGAGACCCCAGAAATTTTGTACAGCATACTGCAGTGAAAACACAAAAAGCAGCTGCTTTTCTGCCTGCTGCACTCCAGTCATTTTCTTTTCTTGATGCAAGATGGAGTGCAGGTGACAAGGACTGGTCTAAAAGGCAAAAAGAAAGGAATTTCTTTTACTGTTGGAGTAAGTCACAAAAGAATGGACATTTTCAGAAGTGAACTTTATTGCTTTGTTCATATTTTGGCACTTTAAGGCATATAAATCTCTTCATGAGATGTGAACCAAAACTGGTTTGCCCAGTTTCTGTTTTGTCACAGAAACCTTGTTTGTTGGTTTGTCTGTTTTTAAAAATTGCTTCCTTGCCCAATATTTTTAAAAGTTTTAAATATTCTGACATTCAAGTGTACTCTTTTAGTATATATGTATATGATTGTTGGTCCAGAAAAAGATATATTGATAAAATATATAAAAATATAAAGTATATAAAATATATTTTAATATATTGAAAAATAGTAGCAAAATTAAAAATTAAGCATGCAATTGAATAGAGTTTTCATGCCTGCAGGTTTGACCTGAATGAATAAACAGTGAAGCTTATTTAGTTTTCTGTGGTTTCAAACAGTCCTTCCAGGCTATGGCAGCTTAGTCTTTTTAATAATGTTACTTTGCCTTTGGATAAAAAGCCTCATGCATCCACTGATTCCACAAATGAATGTAAAAATATTAGAAGGGGAAAACGGATTTACACCTGAATATTGGATGGATCTAATTACACTTTAGAATCAAAAAAATCCCACTTCTCAGGAATATAGAGCTCTAAATTCCATGCATAATTATGTATCCATTTTGAAAAAAATAAACCAGTGATGTCACTGGCATATTCCCATAGAAAGTGATTGAGGATCACAGACTTTTGGTAAACATAAATGACCTGCTGAAAGGTCCAGGCTTTTTACTTCCTTTTGCCAGGTTGTCTGTACACACCAAAGATCACTCCCTCTGCATTTCTCCCTCTTCAAACCCTTTCCATACAATCTTTTCACCACCACTTTGACATTCCTTCCCATGCAGGAAAGTCTGGGATTTCCTGTGAAGTGGTTAGAAAAAAGTGGGCCACAACATCTAAATAGGAAGTAGCCCAAAGAATTTTATTTTTGTTATCTTCCTAGTCAGTGTTTTCAAAGATGTTAATGCTTGCTGTCAACAAAACAACAGTTCTTTTGCCAGAACAGTACTTTATTATATTTTTCCTGTCTTGAACAATATGTTTGCTTCTATCCTCCAGCTATCCTTTCTCATTTTGTCAGGTAGGATAGGAAAATCAAAACCTCTCTGAAAAAAAAAATCCAAAAAAGCCCCCAAAACAACCAAAAATCCCGAACAATACACACCAAATAAAACCTCAAACCAAACCAAAGCAGAAAAGAAGTTTTTAACTCAGGCTAAGATAGGTTATTTCCCCACATTTCCTTCAGAGACCTGTTACAAACCAAAGATGAATCAATCCTGAGCTGCAAAATTATTGTTCTACCTTCCACAAAATACTTTCAGAAATACTTTGAGGGTTTTTTTTGCTGAGCAATACTACAACAGCTAAAATTAGACTTGAAAACCATTAGGCTATTGGCCATGTGGAAGAGTCCTGGTTGAAATCAGCTCAAAGGAGGGGAGGTTTCAGGTTCACAGCCTGTGCTCATTCCAGTACATTAATGTGGTTACATTAATGTGGTTCAGCAGGTGAATAAAGCTGTAACAAAGGTAAGAGCAGAGAGTCAGAAATATGAAGGAATCCAGAAAGAAACAGCAACTGAAGCAAAACTGTGGAACATAAAAAGGGGTGGGGATGTTGAGGAGATAGAGGAGAAAGGGGTATTTTAGAGTCTGGATGATTATTAATAAAAATACTGTGATTCTAAGACTTCAATTCTTCATTAAATTAAACAGATAAACATTGGGGAAAAGGCTAAGCCTTCGGGAATCGCGAGGAACTTGTGTAGCAGAGACTTTTACAACTTCTTTATTACAGACAATAATGAAACAATAATACAGGTGAGTGATACGGAAAAAGCAAAATTCTGGTCCAAATTCCAGAAATTCCCATTGTATTGGCAAGGACCTGAGGATGCAGATAGAAAGAAAAACTGATCACCAGAGATGAGAAATGGTTGAGGGATTCCTTCAAATGAGGTAGGTCTCCAACTATGTAAGGTCTCTTTCTCAGGAGTCTGGCAAAGGATGACAATTTCCAGCAAAGACAGTGGACTTTGTCATATCTGACTGTAAAAATGTAGGAAGACTTGCATTATTACTTCACTATCCCTGAAAATTAGTTTTTTTACTTGACTGTGTAAAGTCATTTTGGTAGAAGATGAGGTTGCTGCTTCAGTGCTCAGGCTGTGGTCCTTAAGACGAGAAAGAGATGTACAATGATGTTACACAGATGAAAAACAGTGCTTGACATTATTTTTCTACTTGTAGCTGTGGCATATTCTAGTACATAGTAAATTATTGCCTTAGATATAATTCTTAATATTGTCATTGATTCTAATTTCTACCTCTGCTTATTGTTATTTCTCATCTTCATTTATATTGTTGCTATTAATGTTTTCCTTCTCAATCGCTGTATCTTTTGATAAATTAGAGCACAGGTTCCTTGGGGCTGTAGCTTTATTAGCTGAATGTTCTCTGTGATGAAGTAAGTCCTGCTGTGGTCTCAACCAGATGTTTGCTAACACTCTAAAGAGAAAACAAGTGGCTTCAAAATGAATTGTGACCCCTGAAACAGCTGAAAGTGAGGGGCTCGTCCTGAATCTGCTGCAGATGTTTCACTGCTATTTTTTCTGTGTCCAAAAATGGTGTATGGGGAAACTAAGTCCAGTCAAAATAAAAGGAATTTCATGTCTTCCACCCTGTTTGTGAATGAGACATCCAAAAGGCTTAAAATCTCATCATTTGAATCAAGTTAGCTATTCCTCAGTTATTTATCTCTACCATCATTAATACCAATACCTGATTTTATACTCTTAAAACACATGAGAAAAGCCTCCCTGGCTTAGGACTAATATATGTCCCAAGTGCCAAATATACTTGTCTGTCCTCCTGCCTTTTTTCCCTTTGCTGAAAACACCAGATTGTATTTCCTGAGCCGAGTCTCCAGTGCCAGCAAACAGCAGGAGTGCTGACACCTCACCACAGGTCACCAGGGATCCAGCTCCTTGAATGTATTTAAATATTCTGCTGCCTGATCAAAATACCGATGTTGTCAAAAGTGAAATAGGGATGTGCATGTCCTGCAGCTCTTGGTTATCGTGGGATGTTTCACATGAAATGAAAAGCAGAGTTAGCCATGTGAGAATCTCTCTGCGCTTCACTGCTTCTTGTCTCTGTCTCTGAAAGCTGCACACAGAGCAGTGTGCTCAAATAATAAAAGATAAACTCTTAAAATGAATATATTGAAGCAATCAGCAAGTATGAAAACTTAATTTCGTAAAGCATAGGTTTAGATGGGATATACTGGATTTTGAAAAAATTTTAGATATGTATAGACAAATATAAATACATGTAGATATATATAGATATAGATATATAAAGATTTAGATATTATATATATATAGACAAATACTGATTTTTTTCATTCATTTTTTAAAATGGAGGCAGTATAAAAGGCATTAAAATTAGGCATTTATTAGAATGCTGTAAGGCGTAGCATAAAAAAATGTACATGTCATTACAAAAGAAAATTTCACTTAATGCTCATCTTCATTTAATTTCCTTGTCTATAATCCCAAACATATTAGAGAACTGAGTAGATGAGAAGTTGTCTAGGCTTGAGATTATAGTAAAAAATAGGGGGCATGAAAAGTTAGGAAATACTTTTGGCAGGAGATGTAGAGATGATTTATAAAAAGGGAAAGATAGTTCTGCTGGAAAAAGGAAAAGAGGGCATGAACTCAAAGGTTTTATTTGACCAATAATTTAATTTTTTTTTGTTTGCTTGCATGTTGTATTGCTATTTATGTGCAAGTCAGGATCTGGAAGAAGAGGGCTTTGAGATAAAGAGCTGAGTTCCGCTTTGAAAATAATGAAAGAGAATACTCAAAAATGTGTTTGAAAATGTAAAATGGATATTTGGTATTTCCTATTTTCTACATCCTCTTTTAAGCTATAACCAACAGAACTGAAGTTTGTGTCTGTGACATGACAGACACCAGTTTAAGCTTATCCAAGAGTTTCCATACTTTAGTTTTAGATACTAAGAAATGAATTACTGTTTTTACTGTACTTAATGAATCGAATTAAATTAAAAACCAGTTATGCAGCTCCTGAAATTAGTAGGCCTAGACACACTTGCTTTCACACAGAGAGTCATAATGAAAAGCAAAGAAATTTCATATAATGAATGAGATTCAACCTGTTATTTTTAATTGAAATGTATTTCAATGACATAGCTAACAAAATTTTCAAACAGTGCCAGTTCAGGTTTATATTATTGACTATTTTTAGCCATCATCACAAATTAACATAACATTTTCTGGCAAATAATGGTGGATATTCTAAAGTTTTATATATACTTTAGAATAAATATATAATTTTTAAGCAAGTGTGGAGGAATTAATGTGAAATACTAAATATCAATGCTAAATAAAATGGTATGGTTTTGTTTGATTACACTGTAAAGCTCAATGGTTTGTTGGTTTGTTGGTATTTTATCTTTTCATGTTTTTCATGTTTGTTTTTTTTTTAAATTTAATTTTCAATTTATTGGCCTAATAGCTTCTCTTGGTACTTAGCAGAGTCTGTTCAAAGTTGTAGAGCAGAGACTGAACATCATTATTTTCCCCTGATGTATCAGAGCAAATATTACATTTCACAATCCTATTTCTCCATTTTTCTTTTTGTTTGGTTTTTTTTTTTTTGTTTTTTTTTTTTTTTACTTTCAAATGTCATACTCTCAAATTCTTTCCTGCTCCCTCACTTCCTTGGGACAGCTTTGAGATCAGAACATTCTGCTAAGGACCAAAGGCAAATTTGAACATATGGCAACTCTCCTAAACCATGCAGATAATTCACTAAACTACTGTTTCTACCAACAATCACTTGTTTATCTCATTTATTTCTATTATATACACTTGTTAGGAAGCATCAGTTTCCAAATGTGTCAGGATGTGAAGTAATTTGCATTGTTTTCTCGTGAGTAAAAAGAAAAAAGCCTAGAATAAGGTTTTCTTTTTGTTTATTCAACTTTTTAAATACTTAAATACTTAAAGCCTAAAATGGAAAAAGGCAATCGAGTAATTATCAACAATTGTGGTTTTTATTGAGTGAGTCACAAAATCTGAAACAAGGAAATAAAGCTTGAACAATTAATAGGCTACCCCATAGAAATGGACTCAATATTGGGTTGAAACTTTATTTTAAAAATCATCAACATCTTCTTTCTCTCTTCATGAAGAGCCCAGATATTCTTAATTTAGCAGAGAAAAGTTGATTATCTGCCATATTAAAAAAAAAAAGTTGTTTCAGACCAAAATTTTTACAGTTAAATTGCTTTGACCTTATATATGATTGCAAATATTTTCCATAAAACAAAATTCATTTTAGTAATAGGTCTCTGATCAAACACAGATTGTGTTGTATAAGAAAATAGACTTTGATATTAAAAGTAAAGAATAACAATACAAATCACACATTCAATAAAAAAAATTACTTGATTTGGAGAGTGAACAAATTGAATCTATGATAAACAGCTCACTAAGCAAAGAATTGACTTCCCAGAAAATGTGTTTAGAATTTAAACTAATGGCAGAGGTAAAAAACTCACTGTATTTTCCTTTGCTGGACTATTAAAAAACTGCCTTTAACATAACGTAACAACCTTTTTTTCTTTTAGGTAGGTATGTATTGGATGGTGAACAAGTTAATATTTATTATTTTACTTCTTGCATTTTATATGATTATGTCCTTGTCATGGACACTGCCAGAAAAGAAAGGGTACAAAACACAACAGCCCTGTATAGAAATAACTTCCTCCTCCAGCTGATAATGACAAACAACATATTGATAAACATACAGGTTCTGAGCATATTTATTGAAATGGATACCTTATAATTAAATTTAATGGCCATGCCATTTCCAGTGTTTAGATAGTGGCATTGAGGAGAGCAAGATAAAGTACATAAGAAATATACACTTTCTATAAATTATGTTTCCAAGGCTGCATTTAGAAAGAGGCACAGTAGAAAATAAAGATGAAGAGATCTTAGTTATGATGAATTATTCATGTTGTAGCAGCAGGACAATATTTATTCTCAGTAATGCAGTTGTACCCCTGGAGACCTGAAATGCATCAAAACTTGTTTATTGTGGATTTATAATCAGGAAAAATAAGAAATATTCTATCATCGTAATTGTGGAAAATTTCTTCTAAGCAAAAGGGGGGATTTTTTTTTTAATAAGGAATTCCATTGAAAAAATCAGGCTTATGACAAAACAAAATATTAATCATGATCTACTTCTGGTTAGGGCTACTAAAATTAAATTTCTCTGTTCTGAACACAAATATATAGCATGTTCATCTTGTGATGAAGAAAAAAAGTATATTTGTGTTTGTTTGGGTTTTTTAAATTCCATGTATACTAAAAAGTTATAATTTTTTTTTACCAGTGGAGCTTCTATAAAATCTGACATAATTTTATGAGATCAGCCTGGCTAAAGTTGACACAGGTATGCTTGCTAATGCAATAAAAGGTGTTGGATTAAGAGCCAGGGTCATGAGGAGGAAATAACTGTGTGTGTTTAGTGACTTTCAGGGTCTGTGGTTGCCTTTCTTGGCTAGTGAATGGAGAATGGTCTCCAGAGGATACAGGATATATGAATGTGTAGAGAGTCTTGATACCTCAGAAAAGTGGAAGTTTTATCAAAAATCTGAAGGAGAGAAAAGCATTAATAACTTAGCACAGTTGACATAGCAAGGAGGATTGATTGTTGGCTGTATGTAAATGCAAATGGGGTTACTCACTGAGAAAGGGAAAGAACTAAATAAAATAAAAAGATTGATGGGAGGTGACAGGGTTTGGTTTGGACAGCCAGCCCAGCGTCACCAAGGGCAGGTCCTGCCTGACCAACTGTCCTGGGGTTGTACAGTTAATATTTGAAAAGTTCCCTGAGTAGGTTGAACTGAATCCTATATTATACAACTCATATTTTCAAGAGAAAATAAGGAGTTAATGGTGATAAGGATTTATACCTCATGCAAGGGATTTATTGTCTGAATAAACGAAGGTTATGGGGTTTTTGAATGCAAAAGAGTGAAAGTTGTTATGGGCAAGGCTGTGAGAATAAGAGCCACTGGTCTCTGCATTTTACACTTCAGCAAAATATCTTTCTTTTTCTCAATTACCCATCTGCAATCTACACTGCCAATGTATCCGATCCACTATCAAATTAAATGAACAGGGGGTTTTATTTATTATTAAAGATAAGGTAAGAATTATGGTTTCTATTTCAAATGACACTTAACTGAGATTTTTTTTTTCACACCATCATGAATTGAAAACAAAGCAATTGCTCACAAAACATGAAAAAATCCAACTATGTAATTATTAGGAATTTTACTTCTATAGATTCTTATTTATGCTCTTATTAAATAGATTTTTTTTTACCAAACCATTTTTTCAAGGATTAAGAAAGGAGAAAAGGCCTGGGTCCCTTAGTGAGTAATTTTATTCGCTGTATAAAGTTGGAATTTAATTTTGTCTTGCAGCTTGAAAGATCTCTGACAAGAAACATTTGATTAGCCAGTTATTGCACAAATGCAAACAAAACATATTCTCTACTATCTTACTGCACAAATTAAATCACAAAGGATTACCATTTACCTGGTGAAAAAGAGCAGTTTGAATATCAAAGTTCTGTTCTTTGAAACAGAGTTTGTCTGAAAAGTCATGTAAGGTAAGCTTTTTGTATCTTTTTTTTTGCTCACATTCCTAAACTCCTCCTAGCCCTGCAGCTTTTCTCTAGCAAATTTTTGTTAGATATTTCTTTATGGCAGAGATTATATGTTTGTAGTGCAGTTAGTATAATAGAATCCTATGCTTAATGGAGCCTAGGTATTGGTGACTGTCAAGATGTAAAGGTATCAATGTAGTTTTAATGTTTTATTTCACAAAACCAGTGAGAATTTACATCATATCTGAACAACCACAAGTACTAGAAACTGAAAAGATGAACCATAGAATAAGGGGGTTCATATATTTATTTTTAAAAATACCAGACTGAAAAAATCCCAGACTGTTCTAACACAGTCTCAGAATCTTCTTGGTGAAATTAAAAGGGAAAGAAATGACTGAACTGCAAAGAGGATTCTTAAGGAAAACAAAAGTGTTATTAAACTTATATGGTTCATGGTGCTGTGTGTTATAAAATTTCTGGGTTTTTTCACTCTAAGGAGCTCAGGCAAAGAAAACCATTGTCTGTGAGTTTACCAAATAAGAACTTCCAACCAATGCAAATTAAATTGCAGTTCTTTTTTTTTTTTTTTTGTCTTAAGTATAATCTTTATAGGTAGTCTAGACAAAAACATCAGAGAGGAAGGAGTGTGAAACTGCCTAAAGAAGTGTGTCAGAGCACCTCACATGAGCTAATTTGATGCTCTAAAATGAGAGGTAAGTTCACTGTGTGCTGGACTGGCTTTAAAAAGGGGACATTTCAAGATTAGTTGCTTAGATTCAGATCTTAATATCTTTCAATGACTTGATTTTCAAGACAGATGTTCAAGCACTGATTTACATTGATTTGGAAAGGAGAAGTATTAATTTGAGTGAGAGCTGCTTTGTATTCAGCTGCTGTGTAATTAAGCATATCTATGCATACATTATCCATTAAGAAACTTCCCTAGTTTCAATTTTTTATATAGATGATTTTGTTTAGATGTATAAAATTCATATATGTACATACAGATGTGCAAACTTATATGCATATAACATCTATACATTTATAAATATGAAAACCAAGTACAGATTCAGGAGATCAATTTGAGCTCTTTAAATTATGGTCTGTGCTTTCAAGATTAAAAATAACTCTGGTGTGGGCAGGTAAAGGAAAGGAAGTCTGCAATATGTTATTTTTGCATTGAAGTGAGAGCAAAGAAAAAGGAGAGTGTTTATATGAAGGTCTTTGTAAAACACATTCTTGCCCCTGTGTTACAAGGGTATCTCTGACATCCATTCTGCACATGCCAGGCCCAGAATACCTTTTTTGCAGTGTGATGGAGGCATAGAAAAATAGTGACAGGTATCTCATTTAACAACTTGGAGAAATGGACAATAAATAACAGATTTTCCTCCCGCTTTCATTGGTCAAAATAAAGTGGAGTAATTTATGCCTTGCTCCCTTGTTGAGCTCTTTCTGCTGCCCTTCATCCATCTCAAATCAGCCTTCACTCATACAACAAGACTGTAATTTAATTTGAGAACAATGATACCTTCATCAGACTGATTGTATGTTCATCCTTGTTTAATTCCTTATTTCATGTTTATGAGAGGGTGAAAAGAAAAAGTAGATGTTTATTGTTTAGCAGAAGTACATTTTCCCCCCAAATAATTCAATATAATTATGATTAACCCAATATCCTGAGGAACATTCTAAGGGTATTGTGTGTTTGAAGGTAGGGAGGATGGTGGATTGTCTAAAGGGGAAAACATCCCCTCTATTAAACAGTAACACATTAATCATGATAGACACTTACAGAATGTGTTCCTAAGAGATACATTTGATATTGCTGAAAGTGAGATCTTATTGCTTGCATCACTGCCATTACAAAGGGAATTCAACTCATTCTTCCAGAATGAAATATCCCTTTCTAAAATAATTATTAGTGAGGAATAGCATTAAGATATAATACTTCTTCAGGGCTAGCTTCAAAGAGGTTAAATGAGAAAGATTTATGTTACATGTATAGAGAGAAGGGATGTGAAACAATGCATTAACATAATTATTTTTTTCCTTCTATCTGATGAATAAGTGTGTCAATTAAATGTAGTAATTAAGAGGAATATATATGCCAAATATGTCTTATATATCAACAGTGCCAAGTGAAATTGCAACTATTTTGAAAATATGGATTGAGCCATACTGTGGCTGGCTATTGAAACTACCAATATCTTTGCAGTTTTAAGAGCTTCCTGAAATTAATATATTTTAGACAAGATGTGCTATAGATAACAGGTGACCAAAAAAAAAAAAAAAGGAAGAAAGGAAAAAAGGCTTTAAAAGCCACATAACTCTGTTTCAAAATGTCTTCCATGACCTAAATATTTTTCACTTCCCACTGGAGAGGTGACTCTTAAAAGCCCATGGAAGTCTGCAGCTCTTTAATTAATACTTTAATATTTCACATTAGGAAACTTGTTACTTAAGGCTAAGATTTCCTGCTGAAATCATCTACTTTGACTGAAATTTATGTTGAACCCTTTTCTACAGACTCAGTTGGTTTGGTTGGGGTTCAGTGGGTTCAAGTTTGGGGTTTGATTCAGTCAAAAGAAGCTAGAATCAAGATTGCTCATGTTCTGAAAAAAATAGAGGAGGAACTAGATGCCACTATCTCATTGCTTTTCATAGGAGTAAGCCACGTTTCTCTTTGTAGATTTTTATCATTGAAATTTCAATAGTCAAATGTTATGTTGGAAATCCAGCAAGAATCAAAAGGCTATCAAATATTTCTCTATCTGAAGTTCAGACTTGTTTTTCTGCTTAATTTCATTTTGGTTCAGAGATTTTTGTAGCTTAATAAAAATTTGTTTCCAAAATGCAAAAAAGACAAAATGCAAATTCATTGCTTGCTGATGAAGGATGAACAAGTAAGTTCTTAATTTTTTAATCATCCATATTAATAGTCTTCATTTGGCATGCACATAATGACATTTATCAAAGCATGTGAAAATACTTGACAGATCCTTTATTGAGCCTCTTAATACTTCAGAGGATTAAATCTGTCTTCCAGATAAATGTAGTAGTACTAATAATAATGTGATAAATACTTATTTTTACTTCCTTCTAAGTGATAATCAAGCTTCTGTACTCAATCTGAAAAGAATAAATTACTTGTGGTGGTCCCTGTTTAAAGACATCTGAAGTGAAATGTGGAGATACAGTTAGTAGATAAGATCTGAGTAGATGACACTTTTTGTACAACAAATGAAAATTAATTCAGTTTGTGACCTATTTAGAGGGCTCACCGTGTGGAAGGATCGAAGGTTAGGGAGATGGGGTTGTAAGCAGTAGGGGTGGGAAAAATAGTGAATCAGGTTGTCAGCTCGTGTTGAAAAATTCTTTTGGAAAACAGAATACTCCAAAGGAATAGCTAAATATTGTAGGGAATAAATTAAAGGGTCTAGACTAAAGGGGACTGAACTAAGCTAAGGGGAAATTTGAAAAATAACTATTGCAAAATGGTTTTTTTTGGTGAAATTTTGATTGCACCTTTTTGGTTAAGGGTTCCCTGATACCAGGCCTTGCCCATTCCTAGGCCTTGTGGACTACTTGGTGACTTATTGCTGCTCGTGTGATCATAACAATAAGCTTTTTGTAGGCTGAAACAGTTTAATCCTTTTTCAGCAGGTCACTGGGCAGAGGTGACTGGGGAACAGGTGTGAAACACTCTTCTGAGTTGTAATCTCTGTGAATATACTACGTGTCAGTAAGTCAATCCTTTAATGCCAGCCAGAATACCAAAGCAAATTCTCAGAGGGGTGAAATAGTTTGCTTACTTGAGGTAGAATAGAGTCAGGGTTAAGACAACAGAAGGAAAGGAGCCAGAATCCTGCGCTGACTACAGATCACAGAATTAGAGTGATGAACGGGGCTCTGGAGAAATTGTGGTCAGCATTCCAAGGGCGTATCCTCCGATTTAATCCTGTTCCAATGAATGAGAATGTATTGGTTGTGTGTGGCAGGGTAGCTACAGGGGTGGCCTCTGTGAGAAGCTGCCAGAAGCTTCTCCTGTGTCCAATGGAGCCAGTACCAGCCAGCTCCAGGATGGATCTGCCCCGGGACAAGGCCGAGCCCATCAGCCATGGTAGTAACAGATTTATAAAGGAGAAAAAAGATAGTTTGCCAGAGAAATGTGCAGCCAGAGAAGAAAGGAGTGAAAATACATGAGAGGAGCAGCTGTGTACACACCAAGATCAGTGAGGAAGGAGGGGCAGGAGGCGCTCCAGGAGCTGGAGCCAGGATTCCCCTGCAGGCCGTGGTGCTGGCCGTGGTGAAGAAGTTGTGGCCTGCAGGCCATGGAGACCACGGGGACGCAGAGATCCACCTGCACCTTTGGAGATGCCCCACAGTGGAGCAGGTGGATGTCTGAAGGAAGCTGTGACCCTGCAGGAATGCCACATGGAAACAGCCTCCTGGCTGGGATCTGTGGTGCGATGGAGGAGAAGCCCACGCTGGAGCAAGTTTTACTGTCAGGACTTGTGTCCCCATGAGGGGCCCCATGCTGGAGCAGTACATGAAGAACTGCAACCTGTGGGCTCAGTGATCTCTCTCCACGTTAGATTGCACCTGGGCATTGGTGGGATTTGTTCCCAGAATAAATATTTTCCTTCTTGTACCTAAAGCGGGCACTCCTGGTGTTGGAAGCAGCTGTCTGGCACATTCCAAAACTGTCTGTGGGCTCAGAAAGCTTGAGCTGTTTGGGGGATTTAGAATACTTTAAAAGAGAATGGAAAAGACAAAAGTCGAGTATTCTCATACTCAAATGTTTACTTCGGGCTCCAAGAGGCTTAGGATATGACAAAATAGGTTTGATTTGTAGGCAAGATGATTGACATTATATGTCAGGGAAAACCTATTTTGTGAAAAGGGGTAATTAAGCAGGAGGAAATAGCTTCCCTTGGGAAGTTATGAAATCTTGTCTTTAATAAAGTCTTTTTGAAACAAACATCTGTCGAACATCTGTCAGAGATGGTCTGAACCTGTCTAACCACACTTCAGTGGACAAATAGACTGTCTCAGTTTTCAAATCAGTTCCAGCCTTACTCCTGTGATTCTGTGACATCATGGAGGATTTTTCTCCCTGACTGCACAAAAGCATCAGAGAGCCCCAAGCTGTAATTAAAACATCTGCTGAACAAAGAGGGGCTGTAAATCTCAACTCATAGGAGGCACACAATTAAAGCTATCAAAGTGCCAGTCGCCTTCCACTTCAAACTTCTCCTGAGAAGAGCTTGTTGTAAAGCATCTTGGTCATCAATAATTAATTTCTAATAATATTTTATTGGTTTAATATTTGCCCACTAATATAATGATCACGTCTCTCCCTTTGGCAAATAAGTCATATAAAAGAGACAATTATTCTCAAACAGTTGTGTCATTCTGACCCAGTTATTTTGATTCCTTACTGATTTGCTTAGTAGTTATACAAATGGGATTTTCATACAAATGTAATCCCTTTTCATTGTAATGCAAAAATTAATTTTTACACTCAGTTATATTTGCCTGGCTTAGTGTCTAATAGTTATGTGCCCACCACCCTCTGACTTTGCTGTTGTTTCATTGCTTTTACTTTTCTCTCTGCTCTGTATGCAAAGGCAAAATCTCTGATGCCTCCTGAATGAGGCACTGCAGAATTTGTTTCTTCTTGCCTCACAGGCTCCTCCATTTTCTTTGATCAGAAGAACAGTGAAATGGTCTATTCAACATACAAAAGTAGTATTTTAAAGTGAGACAGTGTCAGTCCCACAATTTACATGAGTAACTTTCAATGAAACATTATTATGAAAGTAATCAGTAAAGTGATCATCTATCATTTATACTTTGCTGTAGAGTGTGGTGTTTCTGTGAAAACATAATCTTAAAAGTTATTTTTCCCCATTTGCCTCTTTCAGGAAGATATTAAATTCTAAGAGAAAAACGACGTGGTTTTCAGTGTGTTTGATCATTCCCATTATTCAATTCACAAGTGCTCTGCTTTGACAGTGGGCTAGTTAAGCATTGAGAGGAAAGAAAGAAAAAGGAAAAGGAAAGACAAAGAGGAAAAGGAAAGGGGAGGAATGAGGAAAAGAAGCAGAAGAAAAGAAAGAAAGGAAGAGAAGCTTCTCCCCAATCCCACTAAAGTACTAGGGTTTTACAAAGAAGATTCTTATCTCATCAGAGTCAATATTCAGGTATTGAATCTTGCTACATAATGATCATGATGATGATGATGGCAATGATAATAATGATGATAAATAATTAAGGATGAGCTTTCAAATTGGTCATGTTGGCTTAACAATGGGGAGATTTATACTGACTTTCATGGGATCAGAACCAAGTCAACAATGAGTTCCTGTGTAAACATATTTCTAATTGAGAAAGATTAAGAGCTCATAATGCAGTGTTACTGTACGTGTCTAATACTGTATTTGTGTTACTTCTAATAGAATATTTGATAATATTTGCAGAATAAAGAATCCCACAATCAAAAGAATTGAAGTATGTGCTACTTCTCAACTCTTGTACAAGCTGTTGGGAATATTTTATTTTTCTACTGCCAAGTAGAAATATTCTAATTTTTTATTACTAAACTTAGTAAGTGTCTTACCTTAGTATTTCCTACCCTCATTAAAAGCATTGTACATCGTGGCTTTTTCTTCCCCACAAAGATTTCAGGTTATAGAAACAAATCATGGAAGACAAGTAGTAGAGGAGAACTAACTCCTGAGGAACCCTCAATGTGAGCTAGGATAATTTAGTTCCTTAGTTTGCTTTCTGCAAGTATTTGATTCTGAAACTAAGTGCTGGCAGTCACAGCTGTCTTGCTTTTGGCAACCTCAAAGTTTATTGTCTATAAAGATGACAAAAAAGAAAATATCCTCGTGACTCTCATGATCTCCAGCTGCTCTTCCCAGTGCTATCAGACCTGAATGTGACATCAGTGTCACTAAAGCTCTTCAGAACACCCCAGCCAGGTGACAGTTTGTGTGCCATGTCTCCAGCATGTATCACTTCTTTCTGTTAATTGTAGATCTTTTGATAAAACTGATAAGAATATGAATGTAGGGGACCAAAATAAACCATGAATGATGATGATAAAAGAAGTTGAGCATTCAAAAACAAACAAAAAATCTCTTTTAAAGAAAGTGAAAGGAATGAAATTGTATATTAAAAAGGGTTCCAAAATAGTAAAGGACAAATTTTGACCCTGGAAGCATAAGGAGATCTCCTGTTGAGCTCAGTGATGCATATGAGGACAAAATTTGACTTAATGTGTCTGAAATGTGAAAAAGAAAGTTTATGAAAGGGCATTAACTTTGCTGATCTACAAGGCCATCACTCTGTTCACCTTTCTTACTCATGAAGTTCAAGGACCAAGAACAAAACTTCTTGCCCTGTGACACTTATTTCAATGAGATTCTTCATCCTTCTTCTGTTCAGGAATTATTATACTGGATTTTGTACATATTTGAGGCTATTTAACTATATGAAACTGCCTCCTTTTGTAGTAGAAACTTGTTCAACACTTGTCAGAGTACGAATATAATACATAATATAAAGATGTGGTAATTTATTTTTTTATTGTAGACTCAATGAGTCTACATTAATAAAAGATATAAAATCTGATGGAAGAGATGTTTACCTGAATTCTAAATTGTGAACTATAGTCTATGAGGCATAGAAAGAACTGTAGGTAGCGGAAATTAAGTAAATATTCAACAGGAAGGACATGTAGCTCATTCTTTTAGTGTTTAGCAACATTTTTTCCTTTTTTCATCTCAAGACAAAATAATATGCTTCCAAAAAACTCCACCCCAAAACCAAAAGTAATGAAATTTAAGTTCCCTAAAGTATAATTAAAGGTGAGCAGGCAAATCTAAAATGTCAATGCTAACATATTCTAAAGAAAAAAAATGTTTCATAATGAATATTATACTTCATATGGCTGATATTCTTACTGCCAGAATATATCTCGGTAACATTTATTCCCCAAATGTAGGGAAAATATCTTCCACCTTCTTAGCCAGTCCTTCTTCATGCTAGAGGCAGCAACAAAATCCTTTCCCAAAAGATAGTTTAAGTGAATGGTAATGGATTAAAAGGCAATTAACTTCTTGGTTAAAGACCAACACAAATTGGCATGGCTAAAACTTTCCACCACCTGTTTATTTTTTTTTTTAATTAAATGATTATAATGGACTCATTCCAACTCCCCCCAAAATAGTGCCTGTATCAGAAGCATCATCATAGCTGGCATTAATTGTCTAGTAATTGGCAGTTCCAGGCAGAAGCTAACTGGCATGAAGACTGAACTATCACTCCATGCAGAAAAAGGAACCTTAAAGCTAGAGTTTTCCATCTCTCCATAAAAATAGCAAATGATGTTTGCTTAAAATTATGTCTGCAGAGATGAAACAGAAGCCATAAAAATAAACTGTAAAAATAAGATCACTGGGCAGCCACCATTTGGACACATTGATTGAAATAAGGAAAAGCCACAGGGCCAACATCAAATATTTAATAACTGTATGAGAGAAGATACATCTAGTTTTAGGAAAAAAAACCCAAACATAAAGTAAGAAATTAAAAAAAATAAAATAACAAGAAACAGAGAAGCTCAGAGTTGTTTTTCCTAATAGTTTCATTTATTGAACAGTATAAGGACAATTTACCCTTTTCTCATAGTATCATGTATACATTCTGTTCAGAGCTAGAAGAGTCTGTTCAGATGTAGGAGATAATATGAAACTATTAGGTTTTATAGATTTTCTTGTTGAATTGTACAATGTCCCCTACCATTGTAATTAAGGCACAATGTATAAATCAGAGAGTCATAAATTATGAAACTGGAGTAGTCACAATGATCAAATTAGAACTTCTGAATATCATAGACCTCCTTATGTTTTATGTTTCATGTTTCAAGAAGATCTTTTGGAGGAAAAAAGTTTTTGTTATGAATTAAAAAAATAAATTAAAATGCAGCAACATATATTCTAGTTCAGGCCTAGAGGAACAGTTTTAATGGGTGATTAGTGCTTTTACAATTAATTAGTTTTCAACTGGAAAGGAAAAAAAGAAAAAAAACCTGAATCCAAACAAAAAATGTTCAGTTCGCTCTTAGAACAAAATATATATGCTGTTTCTGCATCTGTATTGAAGAAAACAAGGCTGAAAGCTGCCAGAAATATATAATCTGTATTTTGGTCCTTGGCTAAAAAATAACCCTGGGGGCTGATTTCAGCCTTTTTGTTGCTGCTCATCTAGCAACCAGATCATAGCAGCAGGCAGGAGGAGAGGATAAAGAAGATTTTCTCTTGATCCTTCCTTGCCCCTTTGTCTTGATTTCCCTTTCTGTCCTTAGGCTTGTTTCAATTGCTTTTTTTGTTTCTCTCAATGGTGCATTGTTGGGATTCTCCCCCTAGTCTTGATTAATTTCTCATAAGTACCCCAACAACTCTCACGTGGCAGACGTGTATCCAAACCAAAATGAGAGCAACATGTCCCAGCCAAACAGTCAGGAGGGATGGGGATCAATCCCACAAAGGCACAGAATATTCCACTCTTGCAAATTCTGTGGTAGACCAGCTGAATGCCTTGCAGACTTCTTCTCTTATCTGATGTTATGGGTTTTAATACTCTGTACTTTCATTTTTTTTTCCAAAGAGAATGCTAGAGATCCAAATGACCTACAATAGATGTGTGTGCATAGAATTGTCATCGACTTCTTGTACATTAATCATTTTTAACCATATTTTAAACCAATTTTTAACCAATAATTGCTTCCTTGTGAAATTCTGTATTTCTTTTCAATGAATTTGTCATGGTTTAGCAAAATTAACTTTATCCAGCCAAAAGCAGCGCAGAAGTCCTTACTGATTTATCTTGTGGACAAACTGTCATTTGCTTTGTTTGCACACTTTGTTTGTGTTTATGCAAATACAGTGTATTTGCAAATCTGATCTGAAATAGTCCGTCATGCACTAGAATAAATCTTGCATAAAATGATATCTTTCAACAAAGGAACATTATGAAATACAGAAGAAATTTCATAAATTGCTGTTTGTTTTTTTCTGAATAAATGAAATAGTTTAATTTCTTCTCTTAGATCACTTCAGAAGAAACTTGTTAAATTCTGGGGCTATCAGAATGATGTTCGTTGGTTGGGTTCAGGTTTGGTTTTTCTTTTTTTTTGCTTGTGGTTGAGTTTATATGGTAGGCACTGATGTTTTTTTCTGCCTAAATTTGTTCTGCGTTAGTTTCTGAGAAGAAAAAGAACTTCTAAAGTTCTAGAAGATTGTATCTAAATAAAAAGTATTTTAAAAAAAGAAAGTATAAATAAACCAGAAAAAGCATCCCTTTCCTTCTCTGCAAGGTCAATTGTTTAATCCTTTTTCTCAGATTATACAAATTCATCAGTGCCCAGTGGGCCTGCCTGTCATTGCTCTGAACCTTACACAGTCACTTAGCTTGTACAAAATAAGTGGAAAGACATCAAAATTCTATCAAATCAGAATCAGTTTTACATCAGCTCTATTATGGCATAAAGAACTACATAAATTACAGCAGAAAGGGAGGTTTTTTTTCATCCTGATATTTGATGTGAGGTAGAGCCTTGGTGTAAATTCAGCAGTTCCTTTCCATTTTTGTTTGTTTGTATGAAAGACTCGAGGTTTTCAGGAAAAACACGAATCTGAAGTGTTAGAACCTGCAAGGCTCCATCTGAGTCATGCTGACAGGTGAGAGTAAACAAGTATAAAAGTGGAAAGTGTTTCTCTGCAGACAGGAGGGAGTTTCTAGCTAAGTGTGGAAAACAGGGCTATCTTCTGATGCTTGGTAACTGTTTAATCTGAGTTTGGCCTGAACCTGCCTTCAGCCAATTATTTACATTTATTTGGTAAATGGGCACTTTTCACAGAGAAATTCCTAGATGACTGAAATCTACAATCAAAACCTCTGCTGAAACAACTTGTCTAAATAGGATTCTTTTAACACAAAATTCCGCATCTTTTTTATCATTGCAACATGAAGAGAAAGTGTCTTAAATACTTCTAATGACAAAATTCTATAATGACTTTGTATAAAATGAACCATTTCTAATCAATTTATGATTTTATTTCCCTAATAAATATCCTAGGATAATCCCTTCTTGCCAGTGGAAGAAATCACTGAATTGTTGGGGTTGCAAGGGACCTCTGGAGACCACTCAGTCCAACCCTACAGCCAAGGCAAGGTCACCTCGATCAGGAATGTGTCCAGGTGGGATTTGAATGTCTCCAGAGAGGGACACCTCCCTGGGCAGCCTGTTCCAGTGCCCTGACACCCCCAATGCAAAGCTCTTTCTCAAGCTGAGGTGGAATTTCTTGTGTTTGAGTTTATGGCTGTTGCTCCTAACCCTGTGGCCGTTCCCATCACCAGTAAAAGAGTGCAGCACCATTCTCTTGTCACCTGCCTTGGAGATATTATATAAATTATAGAGATCCTCTCTGTCTTCTCTTCTCCAGACTAAACAGGTTCAGCTCCTGCAGTCTCTCCTCATAAGAGAGATACTCCAGACCCCTCATCATCTGGACCCTCTCCTGTAGCTTCTTATCTTTCTTGAACTGTGAATACCTGACCTGAACAGAAGTCACTGGATGTGGCCTCACCAGGGCCTAGAAGAGAGGCAGGATCACTTATCTTGGCCTGCTGGACACACTTTTCCTGATGCACCCCAGGATACTCGGAACAGTCATAGCTGTGCTCATCTTACTGAGTTTTTTAAATTTTTCTTTTTTTTTTTTTGTGGTGTCCAAACCATAAACCGATTCCACTTATTCTGTAATGTCATTTGTAATCTTGATATGCAGGAGAGGCAAAACATACCTTGCAAATCAATTGCCAGCCCAAGTGAAGTGGAAAGGCAGATCCCCAAAATGTGCTTGGGTCCTTGACCTGCTTTGATTGATAGACACGCATGACTGAGGCAGTGGCAGGCTCAGCAAGCCTCAGAGCAGCTTTATTTAACCAGGGAATTGTCTGTCTGAGAGTGCTACTTATATGGGGTGTGTCTGTGAATAAATATTTTCCAGGTTTGTATGTTAATGGTGCCTTTCCAGCTGAGCTGAATCTCCTGCCAGGAGCAGTGCCTGATTTGTGTGTGCTGAACAGAAATTTGAAGTGTGGTGTCTCCTGGGTGGATGAAGGGCTGATGGAAATTCACTTGAACTCATAACCTGACCAAACTCGGTGTTTGTAAAAATAAACAAAAATCCAGCCTTGTTTGGAGGACACTGCTGTGTTTGTGTTTGCTAACAAATGAGGTAGCTCCTACTCTCTCTTACTACAACAAGGCTTTTTTAGATTTTGGGGTTTTCAGGTTTTTCAAGGAGTTTGATCAGGCTTCATCTTCTGCCCATTAGGCTGGAGAAATTTAACTGGACATTTGAGCTTTGTGTTTGGAAAGAGTGGATTTCTCCCAGTAGTGGATCCTGTAGCATTATCCTAGCTAATCCCCCAAAAATCCCTTTCCTCTTGTACATGCTGCATGGTGGTATTTCAGGCTTATCCTGTACCATTAAGGTGATTAGGGTTCCTGCTACTGAAAAACAGTGTTCAGAGGCTGCAGTAAGCCATGAGGAGAGAGGCAGTGAAACTGAGGAGAGAAACCAAACCATTCCTTATCACAGCATTTAAAATATAGCAGTTGAGTTGTTAAAATATGTAAGATTTTAGATAGCTGCTGCACCTCAGCTATGAAATACTGCTCCTTGACTGAAGTGTGATAACTGTGTGAGAACTCTGTTAAATTAATGTGGGGCTGGCAAGTTTTGTACAGGGGTATTTTCATCTTCTATAAGATATGTTAGGAGTACTTGCTGTTGGTTATTATCTTCTGTCTTAGGGTAAATCTTTTAGACATGATGTAGCTGAGGGGAAGTTTAACTGAAGTGCTTTTTTATTTCAGCAAATTAATGCTTACTCAGCTTAATCCTTTCTCTACTTCATTGTATGTGTGCAAAATACTCAAGAGGCTAATAGTTTAATACCTCATATTTTATGGATATTTTGATGATGTTTCTAAGAGTTACCATTTGAAATACCTTAGAATTACTTATTATTAATGATATTTGAATGAAGATATACAGATAAGTCCATGACAGAGGTGTCACTACAGATCTTTTCTGAATGTTTTTCCCAGGATCTGGATAAATATATTTTCTCAAAAAAATTTTCACCATGCTGACTGTGATTAGTGCCCCCACAGGAAATAATTCCCTCAGCTGTAGCTCCTAATTCTGTACTAGCCAGCATCTGTGTGTGGAAATGTTGTGCTAATGTTGGCTGTCATGTCTCTCTACCTTTTGCACCTCTTCCAATACTCTCACCTTTTCTGATTATCTTCTGCTGTCTCCACAGTCTGGATTTTTCCTGGGCTACCTTTTACCCTGCTGCTGCCTCTCAGCCCTGCCTGTGCTCTGCTCACAGATCACTTCATTGCCTCAGTATTAGCATCATTTGGAAACTGCAGTGCTGCCCAAAGTTATGATCTTCACTGGCCAATCTATCAGGATGAGGGATAAAGATTGCTTCGCAAAAGCTGTGACCTTTATAATGATAAATATGTTGTCCTATTCATCACAATAAATATAAAGCACTGTCCTAGCAGGACAATGCATGCTCCAAAAGGAGCACTGTTATTCTATGTCTGCCATTTCCATGTGTGCAGGGCCTTTATTTAAGAATTAAATCGAAATAAACACAAGTGTGAAGGCTGAATAAAACAGATTAATGCCATTTAAGATATGCAATTAAAACACCACAGACAGGAAATTTATTTCTGTTAAAATAATTTTAGAAAGTGTTTTTCCATACTAAAGAGATAAGTTGTATTTTTACGGCTTGATTAATACCCTGTGATGAAATTCTAAAGCCGCAGAGCATTAATTGTCATAGAACTAAAACTAAAGCCTAATAATTTAATTCTAATGGGTTCTGAGCATTTTAATGGTGTTCAGTTCTGCATATTTCTGTGTGTTTTAAGCAGCAGAAAAATTCTTTGATATTAAGAAAGAGAAATTGTTTTACATTTCAGCAGGTTCAATGAGTAGGGCACTGGACTGTGACTTAAAATATCTGAAGTCCAATTTTGGCACATTTTCACTATTCTCTAACATTATCTACACCTGTTTCTAATCCTCATTTTATTTTGAGTCTTTTCTGTAGTTTCAGTGCGCTCTACAGTTATCGTCCTTTCAACGTCTTTATGAGATTTCAACCCCCTTTGGGTCCAGATCTTGGCATTCTTTTAGAAATATGAGAAAAAATAATAAATATTATGTACATTCATGTGTATGATGAAGGAATTGTGGGCTGAAATCTAATCAGGAACATTATAATGGAGGTTAGATTAGATTGTAACATTGTTTAATTCTGATTTTAAAAACTGAGTAACCAAGATGATTATATCTTCTTTTATGCTCAAAGAAACATCACTTTATGATCCATTGCTTTTGAAATTAAGTATTGAAAGGTTTCTAGTGCACTTAAAATACAGGAAACTTTAAAAGCAGGAATTTTTTTTTCTTTTTCTCCAGTATATATGCAATGCAAAGTTATCAGCTTCCAGGTGGAATGATTGGAATTCATTCTCCTTTTGTGTGGCTTCAATCCAAATTTGTCAAGTGGAACCTTTGTGGTTTTATGAAATAGTGTAATGGTGTTTTCTTTTTGCTTCATAAGTTTTATCTTCCTGCCTCAACCATCCCACTTGCAACAAAAATTATCAGGGGAAAAGAGATGGGGTTTTTTCAATGTTATTTTTCCTCTTAGTAATAGGGGGACATGTTAGCATTTGGGGGGTTTTTTTGGAAAAAGAAAATAGCATTTTAAACAGGCTACAGGTCCCTGAGATGTTTTTATTAGTAGTAGTTTTCTCTAAATTTGTAAACAGGAGGCTGAAGCAACACCCATTTGTCTTTTAATAAATCAGGCTTTCCAAGCTTTCTTTTTGCTGCTCAAAAGTGTGGAAGTATTTAATGTTCACTTAAAACTTGCTTCAGGCAGTGTCTGTGAGTTTATCTGCTCATGTAAAGAACAGCAGAGTATTTCAAACAAGCAGTGTTGCTGTAGAGTTTGATACAGAAATGTTTCAGCTACATCTATCTCTATCTATCTTTAGTTTCCCCCAGAGCTTCCATCAGATAAGTAATATTTGGGATAAATTTAAATGGAAGAATGATAAAAATTTTAAAAAGTACAGTTTATGTTTTTGATCAAACCCAGTCATAGCTGATCCTTAAAATTTAATTAATTCTTTGAAATTAGAAGCAAATCATTGTAAGATTTTCCTGACAGCTACTTGATGACATAAGTCTGTTCTTTGGCATTACTGGAAATATTGTATAACTGAATTACTCTGAAGTATTTTCTCTTCTCTTAAACCTCAAAATTTTACCAGAAAAAGAGCATTCGGGTTAATGAAAAATATTTCAATTGGTTACCAGCCTCTTCTTCACACAGATGAGTTCAAATTTTGAAAAGGGTTCACTAAGAGGGTTTATCTGGAGCTCCTATCAGTCTGATGAAGGCTGAACAGAATAGAGCTGCAAGCATAAACACTCAATTACCTGAGCAGCCTTTTCCCACCATTATTTTCAATTTGAGCTAGAAACCCTGTCCCTGATAACTCATAACCCATCACCCAGACTCTTTAGTTATACTGACCTGAGGGTAGAAATCAAATCTCTGCTGAAAGGTTAAAGAAAATACAAAAATATTCTTTTTGACTGGTATGTAGTCCAGGAAAATGTTCTCGCTCTGCTGGGACTTCATTGCTTCATTTTGACCAAATTTATCAGGCTGATAGAGATTTGGTAAAGCTTTAGAGAGTACTATTAAATTCCATATCCATTGGAATTAAAATTACTTTCTCTTCTTGCACAGAAAGTGAATGCAAAGTTGATAATAAAAGTGCCTTCTAATAAAGAAGATTGCTTATGTCAAAAATGTGCACTTTAATCTGTCTGCCTTTGAGCTCATTAGGTTTTATCAAACTTGAATATATTGGAAGCTGATGAAAAAAGTGAATTTTAAAATGAAGCCTAACACTGAGATAATGTGCAAAAAATGGTAGCCAGGATGAATCTGTACAAAAGTTGTGTGTTCCAGAACCAAATAAAAAAATGGCTTTAGGTTAGAAAATGATTTGAAGGAGAATGATTAAATGTTAAAGATGGTGAGATTTGAAATTACCTTAAGTGATTCCACATGATTGAAATCTGCTACCTCTGTTGAGCTGCCTCATGGGTACGGTAGCAGAAGTGGAAGCAAAGGAAAGCAAAAATCCAATCTGGAATAACTTCTCAGTGTGCCTGGTTTCACTTCTTGTTTTGGCTCACATCATGTACAAAGCCCCATCCAACCTGGCCTTGAACATTTCCAGGGATGAGGCAGCTCCAATTTCTCCTGGCAATCTGTTCCAGGGCCTCAGCAACCTCGCAGGGAATAATTTAATAAACATCTAATCTAAACTCACTCTCTTTGAATCCAGTCCTTCTTGTCCTGTCACTGCATGTCCCCATAAAAAGCTCCTCTCTGTCTTCCTTGGCTCCTGCTTCAGATAAAGGAAAGAAGTAATGGATATTTCCCTTGCTGTTCTAACAATTTTTGTGGGTTTTTTTTTGGTTAAAAAAACCTTCCATGACTATTGCTGCTACGTCCCACTCCCCCCCACCCAAAAAAAGGTTTTGAAAAAAAATTATGTTGTTTAAAGGAAATAGATTTAGGAACTAAACAATGACAAGAATGGATAGAAGCAACCAGAATTCTTTACCCATTATGCCATGAAAAATATAAAGTTTCATCTGTTAAAATAGAAATAATATATGCTTGTTGTCCTGTTCTCTACCCAAGGCAGAAAGTATTGATATCTGTGTATGTACACACAGTATACATTCTAAAACAAAACAAAAACCCCTAATCCAGAACCTTCTTAGAAAATAAGAGGTAGGAAAAAAAATTGAGTAAAACAAGGATGAATTCAGACTTATTTTGAGATATGTTCTCCTTCATCGGTCGGAAAATACTTTTGCACAGGTTGAGCAAATGCACACAAAATAAGAAGTAGGTCTTTTTATGAATCTTTTGATTCCTCCAGCAAAGACAATGTGAATGGGAGACTTAAAGCCATATTTCATTTGCTGGTGGAATTCACCCATGTTTTAGAATACTGTGACTTGTACTAAAAATCAATGCTTTGCATCTTCTGTGTTGTAGAAGGTGGGAAATTCCTCTTAATTTCAGAGCATCATTTGCTCAGCTTAGGTCTGTGTTGGATGCCACAGTTTTTGGAAACTGTTTTTCAGGTTGCACTCATATTCAGCTTATGGGTAGCTTGTTTTTTATCCCAGATGGTTTAATACCATTTCTTTAAATGAGCAATCATCTAAGTGTGTTTCAGGAGACTTTGTGAAACAGGCTTTTGAAATTTCATTTATAAAAACCCCGTAAGTCTGTGTTATAAGAAGTGTAAAGTCCCATAATCGTGTCATTTATTCACAGCAGAATATATATATAAAAATTCACCTGTGAGAGCTGCAATGTAGCCATGACGTGCAGTGGAAAATGTCTGTGGATTGGCACAGTGGGAAGGAGGAAATCCATCAGAACAAGGCTTGGATATTGTCTGTAGAGTGCTTCATATTTCTCTGAGACACCACTTCATTCTATGTTTTGTTTATTTATGGTTATGGTTATTAATATTTATGCATAGCATGGGTAAAACAAACAATCTTTTTTGACTCTTCTGATATGGGATTGATTCCCCCCTAAAATAGAATTGAGTCAATAAAGAGAAAATCTTATATTTCTGGCAGGTCTGCTAAATCCTCAGAATGCTATAGATGTGTATGACCTGGATAAAAATAGTAAGTGTATATATAGTTTTTATCACTTAAGTCCTTTGAGCATCTCCCAGAGATAAGAAACATTTGTCACATTTTTGAAGGGGTTTTCATTGACAAAGGCTTCAATCATGCAGAAGGCTGTTTTCAGATTTCCATAAAACAAAGCAGACACCATTTACATGATAAATTGCTCCTAGACAACAATCTTAGCTGACTACCCAAGTGCTACCCTGTGATTCTCTTATCACTGATTTGTCCTTCAGTTTTCAGCAGAATGAAAATGAGGGACTTGCAACTAATTGTGCCATGAAAACAGAGCTAATTTGGTCATACTGAAAAAAAAATAAAAAACAAAAAATAAAAAAAATATTCTAAGCCATTAGGGTAGAGTGTAAATCATATCATATGCAATAACAAAGCATTATTAATGGCTATACTGTCAAAGAGCCTGAGAGTGATATTTTGTAGTAAAATTACTTCTTGAAAGGTCTAATGCATTTTTTAAAAGCATGAAGCTATGTATTTCTAAATGTCACTGAAAATTACGTGTATCCCAACAAAAGCTATGCATCTCTGTTATTCTTTATCAGTGCTGATCAAGAGGAGGAAATAAATTTTAGATATCTAAATATATTCTGGACTCCTGTTATTACCAAATTTTATTCCCATGAGGATATCTAGTTTCTGGGGTTTTTTTGTCTTTTTTTTTTAGTTTTAATCTATCAAAATGCAAAGCAAGAAGGTAATGGATACTATATTGTCACACTGAACTACTAGTGTGCTCTGAGTACTCTGTTTTATCTATTCCCACCCAGACTGACAGTTCAGAATATAACATTTCTTACCAAAGGAGAAAACCTGACCTCAACAGAGAGTTCAAGAATTCTCTTCTTTAAGATGTCCCTTTTTTTTTTTTCTTTCTCCAAAACCCTTTTGGAATAAGATTAAAGGAGGTGTGACACCAATGGAGATACTTTTAGCTATTTTGGTCTCTATGAAATAAATTTCCTGTAAGCAAATATCATCCCAAATGTTATCTGTGCCTTTTGTTCTGTGATTATCTGCTCTTACACTTTCATCTTCCACATTTTTATTTTCCAGGAGACAACTTGTTGTTGTGATTTTTATTTAAAAAAAAGCCAAGCCATTTCCTGCATTTTCAACTACCATCTTTTTTTGTCCTTTACAGTTTCTGTTATTGCAACATTAGGACAATAGGTCTGAAGATTGAGGAAATACTGCTTTTAATTTTGAGGTGATCAGTGTAATTTAGGTCTATACAGTCTTGGTTTTAAATTAGATTTGGATTCGATTGCTGACCAGAAGATTTTGAAACAGATTGATGTTGTAGTCTTGTCTGAAAAAAAAAAAAGGTAGAAAATAAATTAATAGAATGGAAGTTGGAGAACTAAAATAACAAAGAAAAGACAACCATTTGCTCACTCATCCCTGCTGGAAGGATAAGATAGGAAGGATAAAATTAAGAAAACTTATGGTTTGAGATAAAGACAGATGAATAAAATAATATAATAATAAATTTTAATTAAAAAGAAAATTAAAAAAAAATAAGAGATATAACCAAAACAAGTGATTTAAAGGCAATCACTACCTTCCATGTGTAAACTGTTGCTGAAGCAATTTCCAAACAAAAGTTGGGGCTAACTGTCCTAACACCCCTATCTTCTCTTTTATTGCCAAGCATAATTTCCAAAATGCCTTTAAAATGGCCTGGATTCTCTGCCCTTCCCTGGAAAAGGCCTAAGTGGATTTGTTTTGTCTCCCTTATAAGCAATGTGAAATAATTGTCAGTTTTCTCTGTCACATAAGCAGAACACACCTGTCATTCAAGTACCATTTAAAATAAAAAACCTAAAAACTCATTCACCTAAACTTTTCCAGTGTTAGAAAAGTAGAAGCACAAAGGAATTTGAAGCAAAGGAAATAAGGAAAGGACAAAAGACATAAGGCCTTGTGTGAGTTAAATGATGAGTTTCAGCTATGGTCTGGAGGTGATTTTCTCCACTCATTACCACTCTAACCAGCTGCACAGATGGCCTCTGAAATCTACATAAAGGCAAGAGTTCAAGGGTTAGGAAATAATGAAAAGATGCTGCCTACAGTCAAGTAAAATTATAGCTTTTCCCTATTGAGAGAAATGCATACAATCAGAAATCCAGAAATTGAGATGTTTAAATAACTGTTTTAAGTAACACCAAAGGGCAGAAAATTAGAGAAGATCACATGAAGGTTGTGGAAAATTATGTCTGTTAGCATCACTTGTGGTTACATCACTAAGTAAACAGTTCTTATTAAGAGCTTGTTCTAAAAGCCCTTCTTCTGTGAAATCAAAATGTTTCCCTTCATCTCCTTGCTCCTTGCATCCCACCTCTCCCTGCAAATTGGGAATGCAGCTGGTCACACTTCCCATCTCCCTTCTTCTCTTCCACCTGTGTGATAGTGGCAGCCCTCTGGGATTCTCTGAATTGTGGCTGCTGAGGAAGATATTTTGCTGTTTACAATGACTGGCAATGCTTGCAAGCATACAGAGAGCTTAATTAGTTTTCCTTTATCTCTGTTCCAGCGTGTCCCAAAGTCTCTCCGTGCTGAAATATAAACTCTCTCTCACACACACGGAGGAGAGAGAAGCACATGGAGAACGAGCCCATTTTGAGCATCACCTTATGGTTTTAGCAGCTCTGCTGGCTCTGCTTGGAGCAGTGAGAAATGTTTGGCAGCTCTGTTGCACGATTTTCTATGTGCTCATCAGTTTGATCCAAATGGGTGAACAGCTGGGATCTCACCATCTTGAAGACAATTGCTGCTGGAGTTCATTTCTCTGGCAGACATTCCGCTGCAATCTTGCTGAAAGGTGCTTTGCTATTTTCCTTCCTTTCCCTTTTGCCTAATGAAAAGAATATTGAAGTGCAACCAGAGGGTCTTTATTATCTCTGGTTAATTCATTTTACAGTGAAGAGCATATAATTTTATTTCCAAAATTTCAGAGAAGGCGTGACAAATAAATTTTTCTGGGCATGTTTTAATGTGGCTTTTTTCCCACTAAAAATATAAATAAATGGGTTTTTTTCTTATTTGAAAAAATACCCTAACCATATCAGTAAGCTTCAGTAATTATATGCAGAAGGCCCACATATGGTCCCATTGAGATAATACCTATTTGTATTTAGAAAGGATGACAGAAATCTTGATTTTCCCAAAGGGAAGAAAGTTAAGGTAATAGGGCAAAGATTCTTGAAGTATTCATGGTTGGTTGTTTTGTGTATTTGTGGAAGTTTTGTGTTTTTTTTTTCTTTTTTTGGCTGGTTGATTTCAATTTTTGAGGCCATAAAGTACTTTAAAGGAAGGTTCCTTTCCTGCCAAAAGATGAAGTGATCGTGTGCTGTTGATTGAAGGACATGCATCCCCCTGCCACCAAGGAGATCCAAAGGTGCTTTATGGTTTTGAGCAGAAATCCTCTTCAAGTGTAGCTCTTTATGTAGAAAAGGTCACACTTTTCTGTCAATGGAATGGATCATGTACCAAATTAACTTTGCTAACTTCTCCTAAAGAAAATTAGGTACAAATCTCCTGAACTGATTTGTGACAGGACTATAAGACTGATAGTCATAAATGTAAACCACTTCAAATAAATCAAATACAAATTTTTCAAAATTGACAAAACATATGGATGGTTATTTGAATGAAAATCTAGTTTTAGCAAGGTGATGTGAACATTAATCTTGTCTTCATTTAGGATTGTTTGGAATGACTCCTTTTTTTTTTTTTTTAAATCTACCCCTAGTACAAAACAAAATCCTAAAATATGTTATGACCATTCTAAGAATTTAGGAAGTGTTCTAAGAAATAACATAAGATGGATGAAAGTGAGAAAAAGGGCCAGCTTAAATCCTTTCCTAGGAAAAGTCTGTGTGGAAATGCCATTGTAATAGAGCAGCTCCTGTGTTACAAGGTGACAAAGTGCCATCCATGCCTGTGAAGAAACATTCAGAGCTCCCTCAGACTTTTACAGTTTGTCACATTTCTGGCAACCATAATGTTCTGCTGTCAAGTATTTCTGGTTTTGTAATAGTGAATTTTGGTCTATGAGTAAAAATGTGTACATGTAACTTTCAATTCTCTAACTTAAATAAAGCAGGAGAGGTAAAAGAAGTCCCAGTACACTAAATATGTAATGAGCTTTTATTGTACAGCCTTTTATTTTAATGTTAAATGATGAGAGGTAGAGGCACTTTTCTGAAGGAAGAGCTTTTAAAATACGTTTCATAGAAGTGAATTTATTTTCAATGAAAACTAGAAATGTTTGACTGTTGCAAGCAGGGGGAAAAAGGAAAAAAAAATAGAATGAAGATTAAACTGGCACTGTTGTAATATTTGAGGTTGTATCTGCATCTGAAATGTGATGAAATGATGTCCACTCAAGAGAACTTGATGCTGTCTGCAGGTTTGGATGAATAAATTGTGTCCCTAGCATGATTATTCTGTTGTGAAATGAAAGGCAAAATTTGACTGTGTTGCATATGTTGCCTTAAGTCAGCCAAATATTTCTGTAACTTCTACCCTGAAAAAAAAAACAGGCCAAAGTAGTCAGATAAAGAGTTTTTGTTGAGCTGGGACCTTGGAACAGGCAGCATGGTATAAGAAAAAACACTTGCCTCAAACAGTTAAACCAAAACCAGGATTCAAAGTGAAATTTATTAATAGCTAATATTCAGCTGGCAATTGGAGAAGTAGAAATTCAGGATCCATAGCAGTGATAGAGTAAGGAACACTTGCAAAATGTTAATGAAACCTGAAATTTCTATCTACTGATCTATAACAAAGTCTGAAGAAGTCACTATGATCTGTGTACAGTGACAAATATTCACTTACCCCTCCCAGCCCCTGGGGTTACAGCACCCACCCCACTGTTGGAGAAACCTTGGGAAAGAGGGATAAAGAGCTCTGGGCAGAGTGGACCAGACTCTCTTTCTTTTTATTAAACCTGGATTTAGAGGGGGATGAAAGATTTTTCTATCCCTTTAGGATCATGCCTAACTTGAAAATAAAACTTGGAATGATCTAATTTGGTGTATTTACAATCATGTTTCCAGGTTTTTCGATTTAGGAAGCACTGCAGGTGTGCTATGGACACTGCTTCTTCTTCTGTGCTTGGGCACACACAAAAATGATACCTTTGTGGAAGCAAATAGTTCAAAAAATTGACTGTTGCAACGTCAAGTCAGCTTGCTACTAAAGAGTTTGGAATCATTTGCTTCAAGCTGCAGGAGACTAATTCCTTGAAAACAATTTACAGCACATCGACAGACTGCATATATGGCATTTTTCAGAAATACAGGTGACAAGCAGTGGCAGCTGATCTCCACATGATTATAAGCTGTTCTCAAAGGTCTGAATGTTCAAGACTGTGCTTGCTGTGCAAATATCTCTGTGAGACTCAGGGTCTATTTCTAGCAAGGAATTTGGGGATAATTTTGCCTGAGGTTGATTTGCCCAACTCATTTGGGGTTGAGTTTTTCCCCATCCAGATGTACAAGGAAAGCAGCGGATAACACTTCTGCAATAAAATTAAATACATGTTGAGCTAATGTTTCTCCCAACTCATACATGCACAGTTTTCACTAAAGGCTTTATAACAAGATGTTTTTCTGTATTTTCATGTGCCTGACACTGAAGTTGTGGTTGTTTTTGAGGTAGTTTATTTGTACCTCTGATTGTCCATTTATTTTCTCTTATCTTCTTGGGATATATCCAGTAAATTAGCATCATTACAGTTAATTAACATGGTTTTTCCTGGTAACTTCCTACTGTCAGGCTGGCTTCAATACCAGTCTTATTATTTCTAGTCACTTTTTAGCCATTTTATCCTGTTTGAATCAGTTTGATTTAATCTTGTAGCACTCCCTCTCACTCCTTGCTTCTGCCTCATTCCATGTTTTTACCAGCTGACAGTTTTTGGGAACCTCATCTGGAGCAGAAATCTTGGATGGTTCAGTCACATGAATTACTACTGGCTGCTGTCAGTTTCCCACATATTCTAGATGATTTAATATGTTCTGGATGATTTCCTAAAGAGCCAGGCTTTCCTTTGGTTTCGATATAAATTCTCTGACTTCCTGACACCCAAGCCTTATCACTACGTTGTAGAACTGGAGCAGTGCTGGAGCAAAAAGCCCATGCTGGTCTGGTTTCCATTCTGGTATCTTTGAGATAAAGTGAGTCCCATCAGGTGATTCAGGTGTGGATGAACATTTGTAGGAATGAAAATCTGCTGTAAGGAAGCGTGACAAGCTAATGGTGGAAAGAAAGCATGTTCAGTTTTTAAGAGATCTTGCATTTAATTGCTTGCAGCCCTCAGAAGACTGAAGAAATTGTGTGGGGCAGCTGCTGTGCACGATGCCTCAGCACTTCTGTGAATGCTCTGTGTGGAACCTGAAGCTCATAAAACACAAGATATTTTCCTTATTTTCTAGCAGCGACTCCTTAACCATCTTTAAAGATAATTCCTCTTTTGAGTTTTTATTGATCACTCATTTTCAAGAAAGTGATAACTTTCAGTCAACCTCTAGGGGTCAAAGAGTTCTCGTTTCCTGTATTAAAGCATTTCTTCTCTTAAGCCTTTTAATTAAGTCATCCTTGCAGAGAATCCTGGGAGTTAATCCCTTCTTGAAGACTGGGTAGCTTTGATTGTCCAGAATAGCTGAAAGAAATTATTGTCCAACAATATGGAAAGATCCCTTATCAAATTCTGAAAGATAACTAATTAATCACAGAAATAAAACGAAGATGTCTGAGTTTAAACTACTCTCTTAACTGAGTGTTTTGAAGTGTGTCAAGTGACCTTGCTGTAACTGTCTATAAAATCCTTTATTTTTATAAAGTAGAGGAGTATTGAACTCATCTCCAGTCAAAAGACATTAGATCCTACTAAACCTTTGAAGGGAATCTATATTAATCTTTATATTGAAAAATGAATGTGAAGAACCAGTACTTCCCATGTAAATATCTACACATGTGTGATGTACATGAGTGCATAGATTAAATTTATAGATTACATTTATGCTTTACCTTCAGGCTTGGAAAAACTGTTGTTTATTGTTAACTGATCTTTTTCTAAGGGAATGGCAGGCAGTCTGCTTGTGTGACTTCACAGTTCTGATAAGATCATAAGCACCACTGCCTCTGAAACTGGGAAAATGGATTAAATTGGAATATAGATTAAATGGCTGACTGCAATTTTATTTCAGCTGCATTTAAACCCTGCACCGGTCAAACAGGTCAAACAGAAGCCTGAATAAGCTTTTGCTGTGATCTAAGGAGTTGTGTGTCACACAACACATGCCTTGGAGCTTGGCAAATATCTTGCTTCACCTAGTCTGAGGAAACAATTTGACATTCTGCTTCAGAATTCAGTATTTACTGTGTTATGCATGTTTTTTCTTCTTTTTTTTCCTATTTTTATATATTTTATCTTGTCTCAGAGGCAACTAAAGGCTTTCCAGTGTAGGCGAAATGAAATTTTTGTCACTCCATGTATAAAGGGCCAAAACTTGTCTTTTACTTCTGTAAAAGGAGGAGCAGAAGTTTGATTCAGCTGTTCTTAATGCTGTCATTTTGTTTCCCATCCATCCAGCAGCAGAACCAGTTTCTGGAAGGAGTCTGCCCCTATTATAACTTTGGAACATGAAGTCATGTAAAAGTCATGTGCCCAGAATTATCTTGAAGTGTGATATTGTTTTATGCATAATAGAAAATGCATCCTCAATTAAAAGCATCATTCTAATAAAAAAAGAATTCAACATTTCAGGTGTGGAATAAATCTGCAAATCCTTTTTCTGAAGATTGTTCTGCTAACTCTGGTTCAAATGACTTAGCCGTGGAAGAAAGAGTTAAGTGGTCAATCAGAATGTGAAAGCAAGTGAACAAAAAAGATGCTGATGCTTCTTAGATTACAACATTTGAAAATATACAGGTGTGTTTTCAGGCCTGAAACTGTACTGCAATTGTAGCTGTCATAGGTCCACTCAAATGAAACCTGTACAGGTCAATTAATTTAATGTTTTTCTAGTATATGAGGAAAAACAGTGCATGGATGCTTCCTGAAAATGAAGAATTTCAAATCTGGGTTTTGCATGAGTAACCAAGGATGTCTAGCTGTGACACATAAGGCAGGTTAAATAAAACAAAACAAAATTGTAAAGCAGAGGTTTCATACTGCTCCAGTTAAGCACATTGCTATTACAAAAGATTGTATTTTAAATGGGATTTAGTCTTATGTGTAATACTTTTGTTGCCATATTCATTCGTTTGAAGCCATATTTTAATTAAGAAGGTAGAATCTGTTCTGAAATGCAGATTGATGTGGAATAGCTGTGAGTGGTTTCCAGCAATCACCCAGCCCATCCATTGCCTCTGGGCAGAATCAGATGCAGACAATTTCTGCTTTATACAACAGGTTCTTCATAGCACCTGCTTGTGAAGAAGTCTTCAACCATCTCCTAGATAACTTTTATCAATTTCTATCCTTTTCTCCTCATATTTTACTTGTATTTTCCACCCTCCTATTTAAAAAGGATCCTTTGACCTGAACATGGAGCTCCATATTTCCTAATCTCTGTGTAAAAAGAAAGGTATTGGGTTTGGAGGAAAATAGAATATATTGCTTAATCAAATAAGTACAAGCAGACAGGAGCACTAAATAGATGTGTAAATATATATATTATGCAAAAAGGAGAGCAAGCTCAAATAACTAAAAGGTGTATCTTATTACAAAGATTGCACAGCTCTGTAGGGGTTTATGACAATATATTAATTTTCTACTATTTTACTTTATGCTGATGCAGAAATTGTATGAAGTTATTGCAGTTGTGCACTTAAATTATAACAGTTGAGGTTTTAAGAACTTTGTAATATTACCCTGAAGGTATGTTTAGGAGTTTGATTGTTTTGGGTTTTTGCTTTGGTGTTTTTTGGTCTTTTTATTGTGGGGGAGAGTTGGTTTATTTTCTTTTTTTTTTTTTTTT